>JAAGKR010001380.1:0-28017 GCA_011419295.1 Clarias macrocephalus
CTCAGAACAGTCACGTTTGCGAGTCCATGTTAACAAGGAGGGGAAGCTTATAGCTCTTATGTGAAGACATGTTTGGGATTGGTCAGGAGGTCGGGATTCATTTATTATGACAGTAGTTTATGAAATTTTATTTATATAGCGCTTTTAACAGTGGTTATTCTAACTATAGTATCAATTTACACCGAGAATTGTATGAAGAATGCTTCCCTTTAAATGGATAAAAAAAACATGTAATTGCTGATATGGTGTCTTCTTTTTTTCAAGTGGAGGTGTTTAATTAGTATATATAATAGGAGTCTCTATTGTAAGCATCAAACTTCAAGTTTCTTGAAACAGGAAAGACTTTAGTGGCGATGCTGTTGTCCTCTGCTGTTTTTTCAGTAACATGCCAAGATAACAATAATAATAATAATAAATAACAATAAATAACAATAAATAACAACAACAACAACAACAACAATAATAATAATAATAATAATAATAATAATAATAATAATTATTATTATTATTATTATTATTATTATTATTATTATTATTATGAGATTAGTGATGGAACATCTGTTTATAATGTTCAAGTCAAACCGTGACGTATGATATTAAATTTCTCTGCAATAAAGGTGTAAAACCGGTTGGCATTTACAGAAGACTTCAAGCATAGTACAGTGATGAAACATTTCAGGGAATGGCAATATCCGTGAATCGAGGCGGGTTAAATCTCAATGCGATCATTTCTGTCAACATTCAGCAAGTGAAGGTCGACGCATAACTTGGTGATAACTTGCAGAAGAGACGCGTCTCTCTGTACACACCCGCGTTCGCCAGCACCACTTGCACAATGCAGGAACTTAGCTGGAAGTTTTCACGCCATCCCCCGTACAGTCCTGACCCCGCTCCAAGCCATTTCCAAATGTTTGGGCCGTTTAAAGGGAGTTCCTGGGAGGCCAGCGTTTCAGATGTGAAGCAGGCGGTCTGATCCGGCGTACTGAGAAAGCTTTAGCACTGGTGAAACACTGGGATAGGTGCAGTAGTGTAGCGGCGAATTATTATATAGAGTCCCAGTTTGAATTGTTGAACCAATTGGGAACCAATCTGTTTCATGAATCTTAATAAACCATATTACGTGTTGTTGTTTTAATAAATCGAAGTTGTAATTGTGTTTTACAACTGGAGTCGTGGTGTGTGATGTACACAAAGGCTCTGTGTTTCGGCTCTAAAGCTCAGACTCCGTGTGATTTACGTACATAACTTTCTGATAAGACATGAGATGCAGAGGAAAAACACCGAGATGCAAACGAGTAGGGGTGGCTTGTTACATTTTCAGGAAAAACATGTAGTGGCAACAGCAGCTCTCTGGAAAGGGAGTGATTCAGCGTTCCAAGGAAAAGCTCTATACCGCTGCTAATTAACGTAAAGGGAAATAAAAGCGAAATGGGACCAAGTGTTGAAATCTTACACATGCACACATCGAACCCGGTTCACACCTCAGCATGTTAACGACTTGTCCGGAAAAACATTATTCTTCACACTCTGTTTAATCGCTGCTCATCCTTAGTCATTATTATTGTTTACACGAACAGTACAGCAGCCCCAGCACGCTTACAAGTGTGTTGTGTTAATAATGACGATAATAGGTTTATTTAACATAATGGCTTTAAGAGGGTGCAAGATTTTTTTCCCCCTATGCATGGTGTGTCAATAGACTGTAAATAATTGTTTACGAAGAAGTCTTTATCACATTATACATTACGCAGACGATGTAATATCAACATTGTGATATGTAACGTCACAGTAGGTATTTTTCTTTAGTTTGAAAAATATAAATAAGTAAATAAATATAGGATATTGAATAAAAAAATTGCAAAAAAAAAATTCTGTAATGCAGTAAAACCTTGGATTGCAAGTACCTTGGTTAACGAGTGTTTTGCAAGATTAGCAAAAATGTAAAAAAAAAAAAAATTAACTAACGAGGTCTTGAAATACAAGCAGTATTGTGGGTAATCGTCTCCAGATGGCCAGTCTCAGTGCGCGCGTAAAGCATTTCTTATTTTGTGTGTGCGTGTTTTTTAATTTTTAAAAAAAATTAATTCCATTCTTCTAATTCTTATGAAGAAATTCGCTTCAAATTACTGGAACAAATTATGCTCGCAATCCAAGGTTTAACTTTACATGAATTGTGAAATGTTGACCGATTTTTAAATGTAATATTTATTGTATTATTTTTTTTAAACATGTTTAAAACATTTTCTAGACATTTAAAAAAAATCTAGATTGAATGTTTCCTAGAAAGAAAAAAATATATAAATCTCAGGAAGTATAGAAATGCCTTTAGGAATTTTGATTATAATATTTGTGTCATATGTCTTAACCTTACATATGACATGACTTGGATCTAAAAGCTAAAGGTTTGAAACTTTAGATCTGCAGATGCGAGTCTTCGTTTGACTTGACCACGTAGCAGCTCGTGGACTTGACCATGGATGTGAAATGTTTTGAGCTTACCTGGACTTAAAAGCTGCTCAGACTCTTTGAATTTCAAAATTAGGGCTGCATGATTTGATAAAATAAATAACTATATATAAATAAAATCACATTGCAATTATTCTGAGGTTGTGATTTCAGCTGCGTTACATAACTATTAAACGTCCCATTTTATATTCAAAATTTATCTGTGCCATGGGTGGCCCTGTTCCTCGAGAGCCACAGCCCTGCTTGTTTTTCACTTATCCCTGCACCTCACTGCTGATTACCTGGAGCAGGTTTGTTCAGTTCGTCAGAAGCTGGAAGATGCCATCTTAGATGAGGGTGGAATGCGGGATGATGAAGAGAATTGGTATCTTCCAGCTTCTGACTGACTGCACACACCTGATCCAGGTAATCAGCTGTGAGTAATGCAGGGATCATTAGATAGCATGCAGGGCTGCAGCTGTGGAGGAACAGGGTTGGCCATAAGACAATGGACTGCATTAAGATGATGTTTGCTAATAGTTATTTATCTCCTCAAAAGTATTAAAAAAGTAAATAAATACTTAAATAATTGACAAACTCTGCATAAATACCCAACTATGCACATATTACGTATTATACGTAGATAATTGTACAGGTCTGGGATGGGAGTAGCATCAGAGGTGCGCGGTGAAAAAGAGGTGCTGATTTGTCACTTGACACAAATGTAAAGAGAAATGATCACATTTATAATGCTTATGTTATGCTAATAAAAAAACATCAGTGACTTTTTTCAAAAAGTTGAAGTTTAGAAAATGTAAATGCGGATAATGCGTTCCGACCATGCAAAAATATTACCAATACGCAAAAAAAGTAAGTAGCTTTTGGATGCATGACGAAGGCAGCATTGGTATCGTGGGCTGGTATCGCTTTATATGGTTTCCACTGATGCAAGTTTTGAACATCTCCCGGACATGGACATACGCGCAACGTAGCTGCCGTTCAGTTCTGTTTTTCCGTATGAATCTTAATAAAATGCTTTGTGTGCCGAGGCAAATTTCTTGCAAAATTTCAATTCTTAAGCTGAAATTCATCAGGGCTCCGGCATACTGAGAGAAGTTTCTACTTTTTATGGTATCCAAGCACTAGTGAAATGCTGGGATGCAGCAAGTGCATTAGTGTGGCAGCGGATTATCGTATGCAGAGGTTCCGCTGTAATTGAATCGATGAGTCAGTTTCAGAATCAATTCCCAGTTTTACAGCTGGCAAGCAAAGCTTAAAATAAAAACCTCTTGCATCCTTTGCAAATTATGCCAGTGTTTCTCTTTTTCATCTTTTGACTTTGAACAGTTGGTGCAAAACCGCCATCTCAAGTAGCGTGTCGCAAAAGATGGGCGATTAGATTTGATTAGATTTTTTGGTTATACATATGATACAGAAAATGTCCGCCAAAGAAGCTACTAATGAAGTTTACGCAACACGGAAGTGGTTCCCTAAAAATTTCAAGTTGCCGGTCTGAGCCGTTTTTGGAAAGATGATTTTATATGTACCTCAAAAATGGCCATTTTTTCAGCGTTTATAATGTCTCGCTTCAAACTGTATATAATTTATATATATTTATTATGATAGTTTAATTATTTAATAGTTTAATATTTAGTTTTATATAATTTCATATTTATTCGAGTATTGATGCTTAAATTGGTTTTGGGTAAAAGATGAAAAAGCTAAAAATCTGTAGCTCCAGTAACCAAGTCAGATTCATGTTGCAATATCTTAACAAATTAGCGTTTTAGAATAATACAGTACACTTTTTCAGGTTTATGTGCAATCTAAATCAGATCATCGAAAGATTTGAATTCATAAAAGTTACGGACACTACATGAAAGGGAATGAAATTGTATGTAGCAAATGTGTTTCTTGTTTTGTCTGATAAAAATATAAAAGCGTATGCATATTTATTTCGTTTTAAAAATGAAGCACGGATCGTGAGATGAGACGCATTAAGTATTATGAAAAATGCTGTTTTATGATCCTATCTGAAAATTCACTTTTTCACCCACCGGTACCATGTTCTGGCCAACAGCGTTTCGGTGTCTTGGATACTTTTTCTAATTAAAAACGTTCAAAATTTCAAACCGGTGAATACAGCAGCTTGAGACACATCAGTTAATATACGTTAATTCTGTTGAATCACATTGAATAACTTTGTAGCATTGCAATCTCCTTAAGCTTTTATTAGTGACCTTTTAATAGTCCTTGCAGCAATACGATCTTGAACCCTACGGTGACCTGCAGTAAGCAAATTGTCTGTTTCCTTCCTCTTGTTTGTTGCGCTCCAGGAGGGCGTGTTTGTGTGAGGGACATGGAAATAACCGTTTATGACCAGTAGGCTTGTGTGTCACGATGCTTTCCTTAATAATAATAATAATAAAAAAAAAAAACTTCCCGAAGGTATATAAAATGATTCAGCGGCGATGGTGGTTGGATAAGCTTTCTGTCTTTCCCAGATTTTCCTCTGTTGACTTTGGAAAAGCAGGACAGTGTGCAAACAAGACAACTGTCTTATGAGCTTCTTCAAATAACTGCGTCCAGGTGTTTGTGTGTGTGTGTGTGTGTGTGTGTGTGGGCGGCATTGTGCGTGCGTTACTCGCTGAGCTAACATGGGTGGATCTGACACAGTGTCACATGGGTTTCTACATTCTTGTCTCGATTGTGAAAGCGTGTTTGGCTACGAGTCGGTAATCTCTCCCAAGTGAAAGCAGCTGAAAGAGGAGCCGCGCCAATGCGGATCAAAACCTCTGGTATGAATCTGAGAGCAGACGAGGTCGTCTTATCCGTCAGTAGGTAAGCTTCGCGGGGTTCCCTGCTGGGGTCACCCGTCACGTCTCGGCAGGTGTTTCGGATACGAGCGCGGCGTTGAAACTCGTCCGAGCGTGTTTTTTATTTTTTTTTTTCTTTTTCTTTTTTTTTCTTTTCTTCAAAAATACAAATCAGGAGTGTGTGACTGTGTGCAGATCTGTAACATGTGCTGGGTGGAGGTATGTTTTCGCGTCACTCATGTCTTTTGTTGTGTCTGTTCTGTGTGGAAAAGAGGTTTGGGAATGATTACTTGCATGTTAACGTCATTTCATTTTAAGCCGTGCGTAAATGTCCAGCTTTATTTGGTGTCGTAAGTATTGAAACTGGTGTAAAGACTTGGATTGCACTTCTGTGTTACTCACAATAGTTCAGTAGATAGAGTTAGTAAAATTAGTCTAACTATTTATTTGTTTATTTATTTATTTGTTATTTTTTAAAATAAACTTTGTTTTTGTCGCTTTTAGTTAAATAACACTTCCCAAGTTCTCTCACTCTAATGTATTTTTGGCACTTTGCTAGTCAAAAGATATCCGATGTTTTTCAAGGATGCTCATGTTCGTACTTCACGTATTCGTGCGTTTCATTTCCTTATTTTCATACGTTATATTGTTATATTGCCGTTTGCTGGAACACCGGAGAAAAAAAAAGAGGTGTCCGGACACCTGAATGTCTCTTATTATTCTATTTCATCAACAAGTTCGCGCAGGTCTCAGAGCCGCGCCAGCACGTGCCTGTTGATGCGCCACCTGAAATAAGATTGCAGATTTATTAACTTTTTTCCTGACCTCATGCGTGATTTATTTCACTCCTCTGAAGAATGCACATTTTCAGCATCTGTGTAAATGAGGTCCTGCTGAGGTCAGTTTGGGGGGTTGGTGGGGGGGGGGTGGGGGGGGGTTGGGGGCGGGGCGATAGTGTAATTGGATTGCATTTGAATACTCACTCATCGTCTGTACCACGTAATGCTGTGGGCGCCTGGAGACGATCCCTTGACTAGACTTGACTAGACTAGACTAGACAAGGCAGGACAGGGAGCCAATCCAATCAAGGGCACGCGCACGCACACACACACACACTCATTCACACAGTACAGACAATTTGGGAACGCCAATTAACCTAATCTGCATGTCTTTGGACTGTGGGAGGAAACCAGAGGAAACCCACCAAGCAGGGGGAGAACATACTTGATTTACTTTATAATACTTCCAGAATTATTTATTTATTTAAATAAATAAAAATAAAAAAATCTTATCAAAATTGTATAAGATTAAATCAGATGCTAGGAATTTCTTTCACTTTTGTATTTTAAGGTATCATGGGCGGCACGGTGGTGTAGCGGTTAGCAATGTCGTCTTGCACCTCCAGGGCCCGAGTTCGATTCCCAGCCAGGTTCGATTCCCATATCTGTGTACGTGGAGTTTGCATGGTCTCCCCGTGCTTGGTGGGTTTCCTCCGGGTACTCCGGTTTCCTCCCACAGTCCAAGGACATGTAGGTTAGGGAATTGGCGTTCCCAAATTGCCCGTAGTGTGCGAGAGTGAGTGCGAGAGTGAGTGCGAGAGTGAGTGCGAGAGTGAGTGCGAGAGTGAGTGCGAGAGTGAGTGCGAGAGTGAGTGCGAGAGTGAGTGCGAGAGTGAGTGCGAGAGTGAGTGCGAGAGTGAGTGCGAGAGTGAGTGCGAGAGTGAGTGCGAGAGTGAGGGCGAGAGTGAGGGCGAGAGTGAGGGCGAGAGTGAGGGCGAGAGTGAGGGCGAGAGTGAGGGCGAGAGTGAGGGCGAGAGTGAGGGCGAGAGTGAGTGCCCTGCGATGGATTGGCACCCTTGGTTTTATTATTTTTGTTTTGTTTTCCCTCGTTACTTACATACTTAAATATAATAAAGCATAAATATGATTCGGAAAAAATCCGGAATCAAGGCGACGGTGTATCCTTGGTGTCCACTCCATACCTTTCCTGCGCATCATCACCTCGATGCCGTCTGGTTAGTTAGTGAGGTCATGGGGTTAACCAGTGCTTAAATAATAAACTATATGAAATAAATCCCCATGCTGGATCAAGACTTGGATTTCCTTTTAAAAATCGTTGGATCAAGTGACTTGTACAAGATGCAGGATCGGAGACTCGCACATTTTTACTGTCTAGAGGAAATCCACCATAATGTTCATTGTGCAGAACCCAGCGATCCATCAAACATGTTTCATTTGACTGTAACTCTTCTGCTCCCTTTAAAGAACCTGCTTTATTTTGTTGATTAAAAGCAAGTAAATCCAAATGTAGTTTTAAAGTTCTTAGAAAAAAAATCATCTTATCGAGTTGTAATATTGAAAAACAAAACTGACTCTTGCCATGAATATAGTTGCAGAAGCTGGCATGGCGTTAACATAGAAAGAAAGAAAGGAAGAATGTCCTGGGGTTAATAATGCGGCAGCAGGGGTGCGCAGGTAGTCATAAAGTGCATGATTTCAGCAGGGTGTGTACAGAACCGTGTGTGTCATTGCACTTCCTGTAATGTCTGCTTCAGTCCAGACTCGTGTAAGGGTGCGTTTACATTTGAAGTGGATCTGTTTTTTTTTTTTCATACTCGTCGTCACACTCGTCTGCCCTCTGTGTTTGTTGTTTCCTGACTCAGTGTGTCTGTAAGCTGTTGGGGAAGTAGCGGAGGAAGATGGCCACCAGTTTTATTGAAGAACTCTAAATTAAAATCGCGCCTCCAATCTTCATTTGAATGTGGCTTATTTGAATGCGGGTCCGAGTGACCTTGCAAAATACAAACACCAAACCTTAACTCGACCGTTACGGCAGTATTCGCTATATCAGTTTGAAATGAAACAAAGGGCGAGATTGCGTTTGAAAGGTTTCTGCCATGATGTGACTTGGACATTCGTTGATGCTACATGTGGTACTAAGCCATCTATCTTAGTTGTGTTTGATTTAGGGCTGAAACGACTCCTCGAGTAGTTCGATTACAAAAAAATGATCGAGGCAAAATCTTCAAAATAAGCTATTCCTTGTATTGCGAATAATGACCATGTTTATTTTTGATAAAATACTGTATGCATTTAAAAAATAAAAGTTGATTTTTCTAAAAAGAAAACCAGTTAATCTTTGTTTCTCTTATATATTTTACATTGCTGTTTAATTATAGCTAATATAATCAGGGTTGGCACCGTGGCCCTGAACCTCCAGGGCTGGGGCTTTGTGTGTGTGTCTGTGTGTGTGTCTGTGTGTGTGTGTGTGTGTGTGTGTGTGTGTGTGTGTGTGTGTGTGTGTGTGTGTGTGTGTGTGTGTGTCTGTGTGTCTGTGTGTGTGTCTGTGTGTGTGTCTGTGTGTGTGTCTGTGTGTGTGTGTGTGTGCTCTCTGTGCGTAGTCTGTTATGTCTAGAGATTAAATTCAGGTATGAATCATATTTCTTTTGTGTTGCTGATTCATGTTTTTGCCACATGAACTCCATAATAAATTTGTTAATTATTATTTATTACATTTATAAATGAGACTCGTCTGTTTTTCAGCTTGATCTGTCACGATCGATCACATTGGATAGCGCACGAGCACCCGATTGGTACGACAGAAACGCTAAATTAAAAAAAAGTTAAAATTTGCGAATGAAAAGTTGCACACCTTCGGTCTGCCTTAATCTCCAAACTTACACATTACACACGCTTACACCAGTCTCAAAACACCGCGAGCACTAGTCTTTAGTCTTGCGTTACTAGATGGCGCACCCACGTCCGAAGCTGCTCGTGTTCACACAATAAGCTGTTTTACGTTGTCCAGTACTTGGAGTTGCTCAACACGCGCTCAAGGCTTTGGAGGCATTTGCGGCAGTATAACGTCGCAGCTACTTTATAGACCTACAGGTGGCGCAGTCTGAACTATTTACATTTATATTTTTAACCCTTTGCGATAATTTGTTTAGAAATCATAATGATTATGGTGAATGACAGATGAGGGATACGAGCTGCTCAATAACGATGCGGTTTTGTATTTAGTTTAAGTTGAAGGAACGAGATACATTTAATTACTCGCGTTTAATTCAGTTGTGAAGCTGTTAAGGTGAAACTAGGGTAGGAAACATTTGAGTTATGATGCAATTTTTTAGATTTTTAAGGTTCAAAGTCTTAAAATTGGAACAATATTGGAACAAAAGCGGAAAAAATTTCATATCGAATCCGGACATTTACAAAATCAGGTACTTATTTGGCAATATAAATATCGTGATATCGTATCGGAAGGTGACCAGTTAGTCCCATCTTTAATTATCTTGCTGCAGTTTCGTTCCATAGTAGAAAGACGTGCATTGTTTCCCATAATGCATTGTGCTTTTGTCTTGTGATGGGTTGATCCATGGTGTACTTCCAGACGTCCTGTGTCCCTATAATTATTTATTAATAATTATAATCACATTTAATTATTTATATAAACTCAGTGTTTAAACTCCATGCTCGGGTGATTTCTCTGGTTTTAAGTATTTTGCAAGGATTTGACTTGCAAATTTATTTACGCAAACAAACAAACAAAAGCAACCAAACCCCCCCCCCCCCCAAAAAAATATATATATATTATTGAAAGATTTGATGATGCGTAGTGTTGAATCAGTCAAAACTCAATATCAAACAAACCAAAAGTACTAATTTCTCTCTGGTTCTGACCCAAAGAGGTTCGATAAGTCGCCATCGATTGCTCTTAGCAGGAGGTTTCAGCTCTGCAAATCATTCTCATGACATTCTTATGGCTCTGTTGCTAAAGCAAGGACAGGAAGTCAGTGTTGACACCAACATCGTTCAGCTCTGAAGGTCAGGGATCACCGAGCAGAAGATTTGGATACCGTCGACGTGTCTCGTTGGGAAAACAGACCTTGCATGCATGTGCAGCCTCGGCTCTCTTGGCGCGTCCTGAACATGCACGGCATGTAGACGGAGGTCTCGTCTCCAGGAAGCGAAGCGTCTTCAGCTTTTTCCAGGAAGTGTGTACGGTCCAAAACATATTTATCTCGCAAAACCCCATTGCTCAAGTTGGACGATCTGAAGCAGAACTGTTTTTGTGGGTTTAAAAGGAAACATCAGTATCACGACGATCTTGAGGCAGGGTTTAAGTGACTGTTGCACGCGGCGTACCCCGCCGAGTCGAGACGAATGCCTGAGTGACACCAGAAATAAACAGGTGTTGTGTGTGTGACCTTTTAGAAGGACGGATATTGCAGAAACGTATTCGCGCTACAAAGGCGAGCGGTTGCGTCGTGTAGTCGCCATAGCGACGTTTATACCCTGACGAATGAACCGTCAGTATAGAAACGGTATTTCAGGACATGATCATTAATATAGAATTATGCTTTGTCTTACAGACTGAACCGCTCTGAGATGCTGTTGTAGAGAATTAACCAAACATCTTGCGACCAATCAGAATCCAGAATCAGCATGTGCTGATGCAGCTGTCCTTGTGATAACAGGTAAGTGCTTTGTTCTTTAAAAACATAAACGACGTCAAGCCAGTCGCCGTGTTCCGATCGGTTCCCTCGTTTGTCTTTTGTGAATTTGGCTCGTCACATGTTTGCGTCATGCAGGGAGGAAGAAGTTTAATCCTTACTGACACTGAATATTCCCCAAACAGTGTGGCATGTGCATGCACCAGGCGCGTTCACGTCAAACCGGGACTTTTAATCGTGCCGAATTAAATTCAAATCAAATTCTAATTTTATTTGTCACATGCACAGTACGATGTGAAGTGAAATGCTTAGACGACCACTGACCTTTAAACAAAAAAAAAAAAAAAAAAAGAGAGAAAACAATTAACAAGAAGAAATAAATTATGGAATAAAATAAGAATAAGTTTAGCTTTAGAAAACATAGCTATAGAAAATAGAACAAAATATAAAAAAATATGTATAAGAAATAAAATGAAAAAAAAAAAAGACTTGCGTTCTATATAAATATAGAAAATATAGAGAAGAATTTAAATGGAAATGTCCTGGGAGTGTGCAAATGTGCATGAATGTGTAGATGTACAATGTCCATAAATGTCACATTACACTCCCCAGTATTTACATTACACAGTTATGAGAGTTAAAACCCTCCTTATTTCTCTATATAATCCCCTTCTACACTAATGCACTGATCCTAGTGTTTCACTAGCGCTTGGATACCATCAAGGTAGAAAGTTTTCTCAGTACGCCGGAGCCGCGATCTGACTGCCTGTCGCGATTCACTTCCGAAACGCCGGCCTCCCAGGAACTCCTTTTAAGACTCTCATTACCGTTCTGCGCTAGTTCTGAGTCTTCTGTAAATACCCATCTCATTTACACCAAAGACAAACAATTGGAGAATGTCAAATACTCAAGCCATTGATAAATCAGTATGTATTGAATAAATGGCAAGCAGAATGGGAAGAATACCAAAACAAATTATTTAAAATAAACCCAGTGGGGGGGGAAAGATGCTTTTACCACTTCAAATCCAGACACGACCAAGTCGTATATACGGTACAAGGTGCCATACAAGTTTAACCCACACATATATGCTTCATAGTCAAGTTAGTGCTACAGGAGCTTCCTCGCCCTTCTATAACTATACGTTTGACCTGGGCAAGTTTAAAACAATTTCTACCAGAACAAAATTTAAAGAACTTATTCTGCAAGATGAAACCAGAAAAACGTTCAAATTTTTTGCAAAAGTGCACCTAAAGAACCTTTGTATAAAATCTTGTTCTTCTGGCCAAGACCATGCTACAGTATAATGTGATATTTATTTATGTATTTATTTATTTGTTTGTTTATTTTATTAAATTATATAATTTTCCACTATCCTTAAAATCCCTTACATTATATCTATAGTAAGTGTAGTACATATTATATCTATAACTTAAGTGTATAATATTGTATCAATATGATATAATATGATATAGATATATTATATCATATCATATTATAACATATATTGGTTCATAAAAATTAGTTGAATGTTAAATATGTATCTGCCATGAAATAGCCTGTGAAGCTGATATGACCATAAACAAACAAACAAATACACCAAAGTGTAAACAAGTTAAAACAAGTCCCGGTTTGATTTGAACGCCTCTCTCAATATTATTATTATTATTAATGTTTGTATTATCATGACACAATGAAGGTTTATATCAAATTTTTAACTTTAAGCTGAATTCCATTTTTATATTATAAAAAAATATACGTATATTCATACAAGTCCACAATCCGTCGATATGGTCCGTGCATCACATTAGTTTGGGGGATTAAAAAATAATAATAATAAAAAAATGATCATTTTGGTTCCATCGCTATAAATATCCTGCACAGATCGTCAAAACGTCTTTAGCGTGCGTGCGTGTGTACGAACAGTAACTATGGAAGTTCAAACGACTCTCTGGCGCGTTCGAAATGTTTTCTCAGGTCTGCAATCTCGGTCTCATCTCATGATATATTGACACGTGGGAACCTTTTATCACAACACAACCCTTGCCATAACAACCCCCAAAGCCAATATTGGACAATGATACGAGGCAGAGCGATCTTTGATACGAGGTCTTGTCACATTCAAAATATTGTTTATGGATCCGAATCTGATAATTCTGCTGTTGGTTTCGTGCCGGGCCTTTCCGTCACATCTGGTTTGTAATCATGTCTTGCGCTGACGTTGTGTACCTGGGATTGCAGCCAGCTCGCCTTGTATTATTGATATTCATCATAAGGGTGTGCGTGTGTGTGTGTGTGTGTGTGTGAGCGACAGAGCGTTTGCTGTATGAAGTACTCGCCGATGAAACGTCGAGTTCTGCTTATCTGCACGACGCTGCGTCTGGACAGCATTTTGTTCTTCACTACTTAAGCTATGAAATCTCACACATCGGGTGTGTGTGCGTCTTTGTGCCTGTATATAGACCAGCATTAGTCTGCAATTTTTTTTTCTTCCTTCTCTTCATTGCTCAGCCTGACCACATTGAGCTAATGATTAAACAGTGTCATGCCAATAGCTGTACAGGACATGGTGTAGATCTCACGCTGCTGGCTCTTAAACCCTCTATCTCTCTCTCACACACACACACACACACGCACACATTCAGTCTCGCGCACACCGCCTCCAGGCCTGATTTTTGTCCCGTTCGTCTTCTTTTACTCTGTGTGAAAGGGCTTTTCTCAGTCGAAAAAAGAAACAATGCTGTTTTCCCGCATTCATCTCCCACAGATAGAGTTGCACACGCCTGCAGGTACAGTTAAGTGACTCGCCTCTCCAGCTGTACCCGCGCTAACCGGGTTACAACTACGCAAGAAATTCGGTCAGGCCGGGTGTTCTTGCATCTCTAACCCAATAACGTCTTCTGTTTAAACTGTAGCGCTGAAATCAATCTGAAATGTAGCCTTCTTGTTGGAACCTTTGATCTCCGCCGACTTGATAATACGTGCTTCGCATTCCAGGAGAAATTTCATCACGTGTCCCGGTTTGACTCGAACGGCCCTCGCAAAGTTGTGTGCACATGCTTCCCATGGCCGTGTCACCAGAGTGAAGTCGGGATGCGCGAGTAATCAATCAAGTTATACATTAAATAAATAAATAAACAAAAAAACAAAAAAACGAATGAGGATTTATACATACTGTACACGTGATCTAACTCCTAAACGATGCCAATTCCCTCGCGTGTGTTTCCGCATTCAGGTCACACTATAGATCACAGGTTTGACAGTTTATGTATAGTCACACACGTGGGTCACACTCGCACAGTAACACACAGCACTTTTAATTAACCAATCAGGCTGGAACTTGCGGAACGTCGTTCCGCTGTCACTCGCGTCATGTCTAGGTAACAAGGAGGCAGGTTTAAGCAGACTAGTAAGTTTTCGTGCCAGAATCCTGAGCATAAACCCCGTGTTCTTCCCTGAGATTTGTGACCTTTTCGCTCGCTCGGACTCCAGCACTCGAGGTGGCACGGTGGTGTTGTGTTTCGCACTGTCGCCTTGCACCTCCAGGGTCCGGGTTCGATTCCCGTCTCTATATGCATGGAGCTTGCATGCTCTCCCTGTGCTTGTTGGGTTTCATCCGGGTTCTCCGGTTTCCTTCCACAGTCCAAACGCATGCAGATTAGGCTAATTAACATTCCCAAATTGCATGTAGTTTGCAATGGATTGGCAGCCTGTCCAGGGTGTACCCCGCCTCGTGCCCCAAGTCTCCTGGGATAGGCTCCAGACCCCCCGCGAACCTGAATACAGGATGGAGCCGTATCGATGATGAGTGAGATGACTAGCACGTGCTTAAGTTGTATTTCCACTCTCTCTATTTTCATTCCCTCGCTCAATATCCCAACACTGTGCTCGCTCAATTCCAGCCAGAGGGTGAACAGTAACAGCCTGTTGTACATTTTGACGACCTGTTTCAACCTACATTTTGATGCTTCCTGTGTCAAAACTGCCACCTTAATACGTACGTGTCAAACCATCGCTGTTGCATTTAGCAGCTAGAATGCACTTCATCATTGCGTGTGTTGAGTTGAGTTCTATTTGTGGAGTTATTAAAAAAAAAAAAAAAAAAAAAAGCCATGCACACACGCACAATTAAAACCAAACTACTGTTCTGTACATACTACTGCCTGACTGCATCTCTGAACAGAGATGTTTATGTACAAATGTATTGCTGTATTATTAGTTGATTAAACCCGGCATGTTGACTCTAGTTATTACAGAGAGACTCGGGTCGAGATCTGTATATAGCGCATTATAACGCTGTGGGTTACTGGGTGCTGATTGAAAGGTCGGGTGTTCAAGCCTTAGCACTTGTATCCTGGCTGACCCTGCGCTCAGACAACAGCTTCCTAACTGGGACATGTGAGAAAATCATTTCACAAGGTACATGTGACCAATAACTAAATCATCTTTATTACATGGAGTTATACTACATAGAAGTGTGTTAAGTTAAAGCGATAAAGCCTCCAACAACAATAAATCCTGTACAGTAAATTATATATTTCATTGCCTAATAATAAACTGACATTTACCTTAAGCTAATAAAAATAAGGTAATGCGATGATAATACCGCGTGACCGCCGGACACGGAACCAATCAGGCCGGTTCATCTCTATAAAAATTTTTAAAAAAAAGCAAAATCGTTTATATAGAAAAAAATATGCACGAATCATCACACACAAGAATCGCGGTTTATAACTGAATCAAATTTTTCTTTCTTCTTTTCTCGAAGTAAATATATAGGGTCTTGTGAAGTATGCTGATTTAATTAGTATAGTTTGTGTAAATAAGTATAATAATCAAAAGAAAAGCTTCAGTATGAAACATGTTTGTTAGAATCTCATTCTTCTAGGTCTTTTAGTTTCCTACTTGCATGTGCATGTTGAACCCCAATCACCAGGAAGTGTTCCCAAGCATGCACAAGTTGATTTGCATTTGGCGACGCCCACAAAACTCCATAAAAGGCAAAGACCACAGGACACCTAAACTGACGATTCAGTTGCAATAAGGTAGAAATAAAAGGTATATTAACTTGTCTCTTTGTCAATAAAAATGTTATTGAAGGACAAAATGTAAAGAAAAATTTGAATCGTTTATTATTATAATTTTTTTTATTTGTCTTAGTGCCAGAATTTTCTCCTACACCTATCCGTCAACTGTAATGCCGTGTTGGAAAAAGTAGGAGGGTTTAACAGGAAGTCACATTAGGGAGGGTACAAAACATTGCAGCTTGAGTAATACCAGATCGGTCACTTATAGGTCACTTGGCTGGCTCTAGTGTTAAAACCAGGTGCCACAGCAAACACACAACTGATTTTATTCATCAGGCATTTCATTTCTTTAAGTGCCCTTTGGCTCGCTTTTCTATTTTAATGTACGTATATGAACATTTCCTAATTAATGGCATTAATACAAAAAAAAAAATTTCACGTAGCATTCGTGTGCGTAACTGTTATTTATGCTGTTGAAACATGACGCCGTAATCTGCGTGTTAAAGTGCAGTAACTCATCTCGAATTATTGTTTATACTGTGTTAGTCACAAGTTAGGATACAGTATACAGTAAAGTTTTTTCCTTCACCATGTAAGTCTGTTTGGATCTCAAGACAAGTAGGCTTTTATTGTCGTTGCAACCATATACAGTTCAGTATACAGTGAAACGAAACGCCGCTTCTCCAGGACCAAGGTGCGACATGCACGCAACAGAAACGAACAGGAACTTACTAGCTTACTAGTACATCTAATCAGCCGACAGTCTAAGACGAACCAAATTTACACCAAAACAGCGCAGCGGTAAAGCGCTCGCCCTATCATCCGGAGATCGCGAGTTCGATTCCCGGGTGATGCTGTAACCTCTCGCAGCCGGAGGTCTAGAGAGGGCTGATTGGCTGAGCTCTCTCAGAGGGGAGGGATGAGAGGTACTTGGTGCTCCCACATTAATCACGGCTCTACAGCCAATCAGGGGCGTCGGTGAGCTCACGCGAGCAGAAGGAGCGGATAGCGCCGTCCTCCGAGTGTGTGCGCGAGCAGTTCGAAAAGAGGCGGTCGTCTGGCGTCACGTGGTTCGGAGGAAACGTGATGGTCTTCGGCCCTCCCGACTGAGTGGTAGTAGTAGCTTAATGTGGGAGCCCCCTAGTGACGAGGAGGAATTGGATACGACTAAATTAGGGAGAAAAACGGGGAAAATTCCCCCCCCCCCCCCCCCCAAAAAAAAAGGGAAACAAAAACGATACAAAAGACATTACTATACACAAGACAACATAAGGTGCACGTGCAAATGAGATCTAGCTTGGTAATTGAGGCACAACTCTCACATTAACACAAAACACTACAACCATGGTTTGGTGTTGAATAAAAAAGGGTTTGGAAATTTGGTTCTGTCTGTGTTATTTGGGAATCTGTTATGCTAAGAGTTCGTCATGCCACAGGATGAGTTGCACTGTACTGTACGGAGTGTCTAAGAATCTCATATGTAGATGGTCTGGTTTAACAGCACCTAATGCATGCAGTATGAACATTCTGGTGTTGTGGATAATCCAAATATCTGTAATTAGATATCGGATTGTTTGAGATCTATGAGAAATCCATGGTAAATATTCACATTATTACTTCTTGACTATTATGGAAACTGGTGATTGTCATCTGAATTTATTTAAAGTAAGCAGTCATATACACTACTGCTCTCCAGCTCCCTGCGGTGCCTCTGATGATTGTTCAATGTCCAGAGGGTGTTCAAGTCAAACCGGGACTTTTGATTGTGCGGAATAACAGAACACCGTTCTAAGAGTAAAACCTTCCTTTATTCCTCTCCATATAATCCCCTGCTACACTAATACACTTATCCCAGCGTTTCACTAGTGCTACATACCATCAAGGTAGAACGTTTTCCCGTACCCTGGAGCCATGATCAGACTGCCTGCTCAGACCTGCTGTCTGAAACAGTGGCCTCCCAGGTAGCCATTTCCAGAACGTTTGAATGTTGGAATTCCTGGGAGGCCAGCATTTCAGATGTGAAGCAGGCTTTGGTATACCAGTGGTTTTCAAGTCTAATCTTGCAGGCAATTTACTTGCATTACCTCCGAGTATTGCATTGTGTCATTGTGGTGTTGTCGTGCTGTCGTTCTTGTTTGCACGGCCTTTTGCTGTATGGTGTATAGTATAGTACTTGGATAGATTCGATTTTGTTCATTTATGGTGTTCATTTGTTTTGTCTTAGCTGGTCAGCTAAGTAGGTTTTTTTTTTTTAAATCAACAACATAAATGAACAAAAACGAACTAGCTAATGTTGTTTGTATGTAGCACCTTGGTCCTGAATGAGCGTTGTTTTGTTTCACACTGAACAGTTTATGGTTGAAATGACAATAAAAGCCGCCTCGACCCGACATGACTTGACTTGAAGTGGTGCTAGTGAATGATCGTGTGTACAGTTCTCACAGACGGACAGAGTCTCTCTTCCTCAAGCTGGCGACAATTTTTATGTCGATGTTCAAGGACCGGTCGCTCCACTGGCCGAATGCCGACTGCAGTGGGCGCCGAGCCACCTCGGCCGGGATCGCCTCCTTTGAAGCGTTTCTACCATTCAAATGCTTTCCTGTGTACCAGTCCCAGTTGGACTCGAATGCCTCCCGAAGAATGTCGAAGCCCATGAAATTTTGATGTATGGTTCTGTCCAGAATCACATTGTGTACATTGTGTTTGCCCTTCTGTCATGCTGAGCTCTCTGTGACCTTCTTTTGTAAGGTTTTTTTTTTTTTTCATACTGTAAAGCCTGAAGTGTGCTTTAATGGTTTTGTGTGTGTGTGTGTGTGTTCCTGTTCTTTCCTGGCTCACGACTTCCTCTGCATGCCCGGACTCTGTTTCTGGGTGCGGAGTAACACCATGTGCTGAATATAAAGTGTGCTACTGAGCAGGAACACAATGAGATAATGAACGCTCCAAATAGCTAAGAGAGAGCTGCAGAGCGCAAAGACACGCACACATGTGAAGACTTAAAAAAAAAAAAAAAAATTTTAAAGAAAAAACAAAGCGTTTGCGCTTCCTGTTGTTACATAAGGCCTAAGCAATCAACAAAAGCTCAAACCACTCAAGCTGTAATCCTACTGACGCTGTCAAAGATCAGAATGAACTACTTGTTTAGAAGCCTGGTGATTTATCCCCGTACTTAGTTGCACTACGTGCCGTGTTGCGTCATGTGTTTGTATACTCCGTTTACGTCAGTAAACCGAGACGGGTTATAATTAGTGCAATTGTTGCACGTGCCCAGTATTTTTGTCACTGGATCAGTATTTTTGTCACTTTAATCGGTATACTGGAATGTTTGTCAGGCTCGCTATTGTCGTTGGAATAATTAAAAAAAAAAAAAAAAGTAAAAAAAAATGTCACTTGCAAATGCATTTGAAAGGAGATTATCTGGAAAGGCAGCATTCTAAGGCAGTGCTTACGCAACAAACATGGACAAATTTAGCCCTTAATAATACATGCATGTAAACGTATACACAGTGCTTTCTAAAATGGATTGTACTAGATTGAATACCTGATGCATTTTGAAAAAAGGTTCATACTGTGGTGTAATCCTAAGGTTTCTTTCAAGTGTCTTTTTATTTTTATTTTTTATTTTTTATATATTTTTTATACTTTACTAACATTTCTTAGTGGGCACCCAGGACTAGGGTTGGGTACCGAAACCTGGTCCCAATATGGCACCAGTATACCTACTGTATATAACCGGTATGTATTCGATCTGAATAGATCTAGTACGTACTGGATGCCCTCTGGATCTCTGAAACGGACGTACGAAGCATCTTCACCCTCCCCTCGCGTGAACGATCATTTCCCGACTGAGATGATGTATTATTAGAGCTTTATGACTGGCACTCATGTACAAGTCAATGTTTTCACATTCTGACTTAAAAGCACAACTCAAGCAAAGAGACCATCTTACGCTCGTGGCGATGGCAGCCGGTAGCGTTAGCTCGCTAAGCTAAACGCGCTTAAATTAAAATGGCAGAGGGATGCAGCGTGTTTGTGGACGTCAGCCGTCAACGTGGGCGACCACGGCCCCAGTCGGACCCACCCCAGAAAAGTCAGGAGAGATGGTCGTATTTCTGCAGAAGAATTATAGAAACTTGAAGCTGGTTTGTAACATACCAAGAATACCAACTACTTTGCTGTTATCGGTGTTTTAGCAATGCTGTTATTACTTATTGTAGTTTAGGTAGGTAAGATGTGAATTAGTTGTGTTTTGTATTTACTTATATTTATGTATACTGTACATTAAATTTTATACATAAATTAATTATATAAAACCTTTCTTTAATGTTATCCTCAATTTTTGGGGAAAAATTAGTTTTTGGCACTGTTTAGGCACCAGTATCATTTAAAAAATACCAAATTGACGCCTGTATCATAAAAACCCCAAGCGACACCCAACCATACCCAGAACTAGTTATTATTTTTACCAGTTGTTAGTTGGCTAAATCAGAAAAGAAAAAGAGATATGACCACTTCATTGCTTCGAGTATCTTGAGGATGGA
Source organism: Clarias macrocephalus (assembly GCA_011419295.1). Classification (NCBI taxonomy): domain Eukaryota; kingdom Metazoa; phylum Chordata; class Actinopteri; order Siluriformes; family Clariidae; genus Clarias; species Clarias macrocephalus. The sequence goes on from JAAGKR010001380.1 coordinate 20,285, forward strand.
GCTAAAAATTCTGTTTGAATCAGTTTCATTTGATCATCAATCATTTGAACACAAAATTTAAATGTTTGACAGTTTTATTAAGTATTAAAACTGCTAAAAGTATATATATAGAAATCTAATATCATACACAGAGATGTATTTTTCCTGACAGTCCTCTGCTCCACAGTTCAGTCCTGTATTGCACCAACTGCCAATAAACTCAAGAAGGTCATAATGACCAACAAAAAAAGAAAATCTATGGAATTTCGTAATTGATTTGATCACAAATAAGTACTTGCACACTTCACTCCTGCTGTGTCTGACCACCTGCTGCACTACACACATTTTACATTCACATTTCAGTCATTTAGCCAGACGCCCTTATTCAAAGTGACTTACAGTTTATCTCTTTATACCTTTGAGCAGTTGAGGGTTAAGGGGCCTTGCTCAAGGGCCCAACAGCAGCAGCAACTTGGTGGTGCCGGTGTTTGATCCTAGGACCTTTCGGTCAGTAACACCTTAGCCGCGGAGCTTAATTAGTGTGGACAAAAGAGGTCAACTCTTTGATCTTTTCAGAACAGAATATGGATTCTAGGCTTGTTTGTTCCTTTTATTCATTCTTGCTATATATAAGCTACATATGCTTTGCTATGTACTGTGCAAACTTCATTTAAAGAATTTGTTGCAAAGTGCCACATTTTTAAAAATCGATTGTTTAATGTAACAACCTCAGCAGCAACCTCATTTCCCCTCTCGTCTGTCCCAACCGCTCAGCGTTCAGCATCATCAGTATACTAATCACCGGCCTGATCATCTGCACCTGTTTCTCACTGAGTCATGCTTTAAGTTTGAAGTTTTTATTATTATTATTATTCTTGAATGATTCATAGGTCTCTATAACCCCCTGAAACTGGTAAGGCTCCAAGGAGCTGGACTGAAAATGAGAGACAAAAAAAGTCCTGCAGGAGAACTAGTCCTCAAGACTAGAAGAAAGTCTGGCTCTTTGGAAGCAAAATGTATAGAAATGTGGGGTGGATCAAGACTTTGTGGGGTGCCTTCAAAATGAACTCCGAGACTTGTGCTAAAACTGTCCAATCAAACGCCTCACCCATCAGTGCACTGCTTGTTTTAAATGAGTTGCGTGCGGTTTTGTTGACCAGGAAAGATTAATTTGGTGCTCAAATATTGATATAAATAATTAATAGGAAGCACGCGCAGGCATCATGCCGAATAAGACAACATTGAAGAGAAATCACAGAAGCCGGTCCATTTTGTTTACCGTTGATCATAGTGGCCATGTTTCGGATTTCGAAACACGAGGCATATATGATGCGAGTTCATAAGCCTTCATGCAACTACTTCTAGTGACATGTATAGTAACTAGTATAATAAAAGTGACTCTCTTGTGTGTTAAAAAAAAAAAAAAAAGTCCTGTATAGAATATTCATTTCTTTATTTTATTACGTGAGTGCAATAAATGTTTTGGTTAATAAAATGAGAATCGTGTGAGAAAACCATCGTGATCTTACTTCCCGTGAAGAAAAATCATGATTGACATTTCAGCAGGAAACATGCAGCCCTACTTGGTCACATGTCCAGGGCAGAGATTCACAGTTATTAGCCGCAGGTGGTTATTTCTTCCATAGAGTCTCAAGAATAGAAGTGACAGTCCATCCCGGGTATCGTCTCCGGTCGACTGACAGTTTTATGAACCTCGATCAAAATAATGTTGGCAAAGACCCTCTAGGTTAATCAAAGCAGGGAAGAAAGAGCACTTCCTGATTGACTATAATCTACTTAACGCTCTTAAGGTTTAATATAGACTGAATTTATCGTTGGCACTATCGTTGGCGTAGCTGCTGTCTGAAACGGAAAAAGGCTTAAAAGTTGGCAGGACTTTTAAGGATTGCCTGAAGCCATACGCAGAGTGCCATTACTGTAAGCAGCGTGTCACTTTGGCTAAACAAAAAAGACGTCCAGCGTTGCGTTGCCCTGTGGCGGTGTCCTTTCGCATTTTGTCTTCGGCAGGAAGTCGGTCTTGAGTTCTCTTTTGAGGTTCTTGCCAAATCACAAATGAGAGATGTCGAGAACTTTGTGTACATTTTCCTTTCATTTTGTAGGCACACTTCCTTTAGGCTTTACCACCTAAAGCATTTCCTCTGTGGACACCCTGAGGTAAAGCAGGTGCTTTATGCAAAATTAGAATCGTTCTTGCTCTCGCATCAACGCTGCATTGTTTTGCATTGATGGAATGATAACTTGGGGGGGGGGAGAAAAAAAAAGCTATACAGCATGTTTTTTTCGGTTCTTAAAGGGACCCATTATTGATCCCTGAGGGATTTGTGGGAGGGATACAGGAAAGGATTTTTCTTTCGTATCTACAGTACATGCTGTCTAGCCATGCTGGCTTGAACAATATCACAATAGAGAACTGTGCGTCAGTGGGCTGTGTTAGTTAGCTACAGCTTTAAGTCGCGTACGGTGCCGGTAGCAAAGGTCAGTCAGGGTGGCTGCAGTCTGGGAGTCGTGTTTCTGTTTCAGGCAGAAAAAAAAACATTGCATGCGTGCCTCGGCATTGCTTGCTTAAAGTTTGGCAAATCTTATCTTGTTACACTTAGAAAGGCGTCTGTTGCCATAATGACCTTTTCAACCTGGTAACATGAGCCCGTTCGAACAGAAGTAGATTGACATTGTTTTCGGTTACGAGTGTACTTTTTCGCTCGGTGCGCTGTTTGTTTATGCGCTCAGGCTGGATAAGGATGAGATTACTTGGAAGTTCTAGAAGAGAACCCGGTGACATGGTTACATTACGTTAAGCGTTAATGTGTAGAATATTTTAAGGTATTGTATCAGGTGCTAGAAATTGTGTGAGGGGTCTAGAATAAATGACTGGCAAGAACAGTTGAAAAAAAAAAAAGTGGGTAAGGCATTGGACTACGGTTTGGAAGGTCCCAGATTCAAATCCCATGACTGCCAAGTTGTCCGCATTGGGCCCTAGAGCAAGGCCCTTAACCCTCAACTGCTAACATGTATAATAAAATACAAATATAAGTCGCTCTGAATAAAAGAAAAAGAGAAAAGTATTTGGCCAAGCCTTCAATGACATTGTATCCAAATACAGTATATACAGTACAGACCAAAAGTTTGGACGCACCTTCTCATTCAAAGAGGTTGAATTTGTATTATGGCAAGAAAAAAGCAGTTAAGTGAAGAAAAACGAGTGGCCATCATTACTTTAAGAAATGAAGGTCAGTCAGTCGGAAAAATTGGGAAAACTTTGAAAGTGTCCCCAAGTGCAGTCACAAAAACCATCAAGCGCTACAAAGAAACTGGCTCACATGCGAACCGCCCCAGGAAAGGAAGACCAAGAGTCGCCTCTGCTGCGGAGGATAAGTTCATCCGAGTCACCAGCCTCAGAAATCGCAGGTTAACAGCAGCTCAGATCAGAGAGCAGGTCAATGGCACACAGAGTTCTAGCAGCAGACACGTCTCTAGAACAACTGTTAAGAGGAGACTGTGTGAATCAGTCCGTCATGGTAGAAGATCTGCTAGGAAACCACTGCTAAGGACAGGCAACAAGCAGAAGAGACGCGTTTGGGCTAAAGAACACAATAAAGAAAACTCTTTGAATGAGAAGGGGTGTCCAAACTTTTGGTCTGTACTGTATACTGTACTTGAATATGGAGTCTGTCCCCCTTTTACAGCTATAACAGCTTCTACTCTAGCTAGAAGGCTGTCCATAAGATTTTGGATAATTTCTGTGGGAGTTTGTTTGTTTGAGCTCAGACACTGATCTGACTCGCAGTCTCTGTTCCAGTTCATCCCAAAGGTGCTCGATGGGGTTGAGATCAGGGCTCTGTGTTCGGGCCGGTCAGGTTCTTTCAAACAATGTCTTTACAGTCTTTGCTTCATGCGTCATGTTGGTGCCTTCCCCAAACTGTTGCCACAAAGTTTGAAGCATAGCATTGTCCAAGATGTCTTTGTTATGCTGAAGCATTAAGATTACCCTTTACTGGGGAAAAGGGGCCTGATTGATAGAAACACCTGAATTCAGTAATTAACAGGTTTGGCCAAATACTTTTGTCCATACAATGTATTTCTTTTTTTGCTAAATAGGGTCAGTTTTCATGAACACAAAGAGGATAGAAATTGTATACTTGGCCTTTAAAGGTCACTCACCTGTTCTTTGCTATGCAGGCGTCTGGCTAGGTTTGCAAACTCTTCCTGCAATGCATAAAACATTTTGTGATTCTTTGTAATTTTTTTACGTTTGCGTTCTTAGTTTTAACCTGTGCGCCATTTACTGTATGTGCACCCCGATCACGTTTTGTATTTAATTCATAGCCACTCGTAGCTATAGATTGGTCTTAAACGTGGCGAGGACAGTGCATGCGGCTAGTACTTACTCAAGCCTTTAATTCATTGCATACATTTATTCAATCCCATGTTCAGTAAAGTAGTTAAACATTTAAGCATTGGGTTCAATGTTGAAATTTTCTCAGCTTACCCACTATCCAGGGTCAAAGCTTAATTAGCATGTTCCAGGTAGAACCGAGAATTAGGCGTATGGAGACTGACAGATGATAGGAAGCACATTAGCATATTTAGACTAAACAGCCATAGGAAGTATTACCATATAAGGAATGAGAAAGCAGCGAGGGTGTTGGTTTTAATGACGTATGACGTAGAACGAAGAGAGATCTAAGAGATAGAGGAATGGCAACGTACACACGGTATCTGACGACTCTTACAATTACCAGCAGTGATTCTCCGTTGTTTTTGTTTCTTCTGTAGGTTCACCATATTTCAGGTGTGCAGGATATGTCGTGTGGTACGACATGTGTAGTAAATGATCACAGTGAATAACGGTGGTCTGTTGCATGGTGTTGTTCGCATGCGAATGACATTGCATTGCAGACGCCATTATTGAGAAACGATTTACCAACACCAGTTGCACTTATCTGTGGTAAAATTGGTAAATGCTTGTGAATACCATCCCCTTTTTTTATTCCTCATGTGTGAAAGTTGATGATTCAGTGTTATATTCGTCATGGTGGTAACTCGACCATACTATGTAGTTATATTGTCCAAAAAAAACTGTTTATAATAGGAATTAGCCTATATTTCTGCATGTTTTTTTTTTTAATTCAGTCATTAACAAGCTCATGGTGTAGTTATGGCTTAAAGTCTTTGTAAGGATTTGGATTTTGTTGGTTGGTTATGAACTTCCCTTAATGATGTTGCATTATTGTAAGCAAACAGTCTGTGTAGAAAAAAAAAACAAAGTCACTAAATACCCGTAACATGTAGACACAGTGAACTGGATGTCCTCACGAAACATCCAGTCAACCATTAACAGCTGCTTATCAAGCCTGGTACGAGATGTGGGAACTGTGTGTTTTTTTTTTTTTTTTGTTCAGTTCCAGTGAAAAGAGGTCACACAGAGTGTGTGTGAGAGAGGGAGGGTTTCTACACATGCATCTTTTTAAAAATAGTCTTGATCTGGAAACGGAATGGCCCCAACAGGCATCTTTTTCGCCATGAGGTTAGATTAATAATGGGGTCACTGTTTATTTCTGCAAATTGAGCAGAAACAGCTGGCCAAGCATGCGAGCATTCTGATGCTCCTCACTTCCTGGATGTCCGGGTTCTTTGGCCTTATGTTTCCTCTTGTAACTCATTTCGGAGGTTTGAAGGGAGGAGCTGTTTTTCTGTTCTCTCTATAAGGATGGATGGGGATGATGCATTCAATTCAGATTTCTTAGAACAGTAAGTTACCCTACATACGAACAAGTTCTGTTCCGAGAGCTCGTTTGTAAGTCCAGTTTGTTCGTAAGTCCATAGAAACATTGTCTAAGTACTAGAATAGTGACACAATTGGCTATAAACTGTATACTAAGGTACATTGTTATTTGCACTGAAGCTTATCTTAAGGGTTTCTGTGCAAGATTATGGACAACAGCAAAAAGCTCAAAGTGAAAAAGGGGTATTAGAATGACTCATGTTACAAATTAAAAGGCAAAAGAAATAAAAATGTGCATGCTTGTGATCTAACATTGGGCTACCTGGTTTAAATATAAAAAAAAAAGAAGAAAAAAAAAAAAAAAGCTAAATAACCCCACAGTAGAGGTTTTCATAATATTTAGCTCGTCTTGTTTTAATGCCAGTGCTCGGTCATACAAATTGCACTCTCCGCTCTTTTATTTAGATCTTCCATGCTCCGGGACAAGCTGCTGGTTATTAGGAGTGCATCGTACCGCTTTGATATCGTGTCCTTTTTTTTGTTCGGCCCTGAGAAATGTGTCTGGACCTCATTTTCTGGGAGTCATGTCTGTCTAGTCTGCCTCTCATCATCATTGTCAAAACAGACCGGCTATGGAGCTGATGGATGCAAGATGAAACGCTTCGAGTTCTCCTCGCTGAGAAGGATGCGCCCTTCTTAAAGCCTCGTGCTGGCCAAGTCCTCGCGCACATGCGGATGTTTTTAGCTGTCGTCCGAGAAGGAACTCTGATTAGCAAAACAGCTGGATTTGTGTGTGTGTGTGGGAGAGTCATTAGCTAGTTTTACATGTCGATCACAGCCCAACGAAGGTTTGTGCTCCTTTGAGAAACTAGTTTAGGCTAGTTTTCCGAAGCTAGAGTATGAAATTCACCTCCATTGCACATCCGTATGCAAGTTTCTGGGTTCTGATGTGGACAAGATGCAGTTCAATCACAGAATGCTGTAGGTAAACCACAGTAGCTTGAACTGCTTCACTGATTATTGGCTAAAAACGATTGCATCCAATCCAGATGTTCTGGGTTTCTCAGCTGATTACAATTAGTTATGGGAACTGAAACACATAGCCGACTAATATCTTTAGATGTTTAACTATCCTGCGTCGGGCTAGCCAACATCAATAAAAAAATATTGCTAATCCATTAATTAAAAAATTCCTCATGATTGACATGTTGCAGACTTTTAAACAAGTTTTCCAGGCCTGATGCATCGTTTCCAAATTTTTAGAACTTAAAACTTGGGTTCAGGATCTTATAAATGCTTCGAGGACTTTAGAACTTAAAACTTGGGTTCAGGATCTTATAAATGCTTCGAGGACTTTGGGAAAGCTGTAAACTATTTTTTCTAAACGAAAAGAAGTGTTAAGTTCTGAAAGATAAGAGCTTTAAAAAAAAAATCTAATTTTTAGGAGTTTGTAGAAACGTTTAGACCTTTGCTTAAGAACAAAGCATAAGTTAACTTTTTTTTTAAAACATCAAAAGTCCCCCCCCCCCCCCCAACCATTTTAAAAACATTCAGAAGCTTACACATTATTATTATTATATCCCTTTTTTTTTTCTTTTTCTTCATAAATATGTACAAACTCTCAGAACTCGACGCAGTTTCAGAAACGTACAAATTTGAGGACGTTGCCCAAATGCTTTTCAGGAATTTCTGCAGGTTTTCAGGACTTTACACATGCTGGTGGAACTTTCCATGTGGTTTCAGGATCTTTTAAAAGCTTTAAATAACTTCAGATTTTACAACTTTAGGAGTTTAAACATGTTTTAACACTTTGCACACAATGTTGATTTGCAACAAAATGCACACTGCAAAGAACCTTGTCTTTAGTTCATGTGTCGCACTAAATGCTGAATGTGTGGCATAAATCTTGTGGTGTTCTGCGGTACAGAACTTTCTGTACAGTTCTACAGAAAGTAATAGCTTGAGGAAAATGCATTAGTCGCCTTTTATAGTATTTCTCACAGTTTGAAAA
>JAAGKR010001380.1:39102-49881 GCA_011419295.1 Clarias macrocephalus
CACCATATACAGTTCAAATTTTTTTTTCAATTCTCTTTTATAGTTTTCTGTTTGATGTCACAGTTTAATTATTAACATTTAATTGCACTTCAGCTGAAGAGTATTGTGTGTCGAGCAGGCATGGTAGGAGAGTATATTAAACCAGTGATCTGCTAACATAAGTTACACTTACACTTGAACATTTATTCAAAAAGTGTTTGACTTTAAGTTTACGGTTAGTGTCACAGACCAACTTAAAAGTGCTGTTGCGTCACACCAGCCAGTTATTTTGTTCAGAATTGAAATGACTTAATACATAGCTCCATGTCGTTTTCTATTCCTAAATCATAAAGATATTGTTTTTGTTTACATTGTAGAAATAAAGTCTTTGTGTGGCTAGCTGTACCTATAGGATTTCCAGGTGTTTCCTGGACACACACATACACACACATATATATATATATATAGTGTGTGTGTGTGTATATACAGTACAGACCAAAAGTTTGGACACCTTCTCATTCAAAGAGGTTGAATTTGTATTATGGCAAGAAAACGGCAGCTAAGTGAAGAAAAACGAGTGCCATCATTACTTTAAGAAATGAAGGTCAGTCAGTCTGAAAAATTGGGAAAACTTTGAAAGTTTACTCAAGTGCAGTCACAAAAACCATCAAGCGCTAAAAAGAAACTGGCTCACATGCGGACCGGCCCAGGAAAGGAAGACCGAGAGTCGCCTCTGCTGCGGAGGAGAAGTTCATCCGAGTCACCAGCCTCAGAAATCGCAGGTTAACAGCAGCTCAGATCAGAGAGCAGGTCAATGCCACACAGAGTTCTAGCAGCAGACACGTCTCTAGAACAACTGTTAAGAGGAGACTGTGTGAATCAGGCCTTCATGGTAGAAGATCTGCTAGGAAACCACTGCTAAGGACAGGCAACAAGCAGAAGAGACGCGTTTGGGCTAAAGAACACAAGAAAGAACACAAGAAAGAAAACTCGCTGAATGAGAAGGGGTGTCCAAACTTTTGGTCTGTACTGTATATATAATCTTTTTTTTTTTAAATGAATATCTTCATTTGTTTGTTTATTTATTTCTTATTTTCGAGATGTATTTGGGGGCATTAAAACAAAATTGTCATTAACACCCAGGTCTGTCTTGTAATGTTTTTTTTTAAATCTGCATGTTCCTCCACACTTATAAATGTTTTTATTAAACTTTATATGAAAGGATTTTACTCCACAGAATTTGTCAGTTTTTCAGATGATGTTCCTGTTGTTGATGTTGTTGTTTTTACTTCAGTGAAATTTGAAACACACATTTGCCATACAAATTGAGGTACTTTGAATGGGAGTTCCTTCATGCGGCGGCTTAAAACTCGAAAGCGAAATCTTTTTTTCTTTTTCAAGTACGTAGTCTGAACGTTTGTATTGATCTTTGCAACCTTGTTTGCACATTTATTACAGTAAAACAACAACAATAATAATATGCAGGGTCGCCAAGTCAGTGCTATTTCAACCCTGTAGGGCATGTTTGAAAATTAGGTAATGTATGGAAAAGATCAGATCAGTGACTGCGTTTTTTTTTTTTTTTTTTATCTTTCTTATTTACTGAATTTTAGATTAAAAACATAATTAATTTTTATTCAGATTTTATACACGTCGAAAAATGTAGCACATTACTCACTCACTCATCATCTACATCATCCGCTTAATCCTGTATTCAGGGTCACGGGGAGCCTGGAGCCTATCCCAGGAGACTTAGGGCACATGGCAGGGTACATCCTGGACAGGGTGCCAATCCATCGCAGGGCACAGACACACACACAAACACACACACTCATTCACACACTACAGGCAATTTGTGAACGCCAATTAACCTACATGTCTTTGGAATGTGGGAGGAAACCGGAGTACCCGGAGGAAACCCACCAAGCAAACTCCATGCACACAGAGACTGGAATCGAGCCTGGCCGGGGATCGAACCCGGACCCTGGACGTGCAAGGCGACAGTGCTAACCACTACACCACCGTGCCGCCTGTAGCACAATTACTAAAAGATAAAGTGGAGAAAAAGAGAGATTCAGTGTTTGCCACGTCCATGGTTGTTGTAGTTTGAAATTTGTAAATGGAAAGTGTGAAGATGTGCAGAAATTTAGTTAGACACCTAGTAGCTTAATCAGCTAAAATCCAGGTGAATTAGGGAAATATGAAAGGTTTTTCTTGCCATCCATGAATAATCTAGGATATTTTTTAACTTCCATCAGCCAACATCCCATCACTTCCCGTTTTTAAACCAACACCTAACAAAAAAATTACACACAAGGTTAGCCAACAGGGCATGAAAACAACACAAAACACTGAGGATAAGCTGTTGACTTGGGCCTAATTACGGTGTTTTATTCAGCCTTTTCTTCATTCTAAGATTCTCAGACCTGCTTCTGCAAGTAGGCACATGCTGCAAGTTTCCAACGGGTGGGTAGCATAAAATCAGCATGGATTCGTAAAATAAACAAGCAAATGACAGTATTATAAAAACAAAGCAATATTGTAGACTTGTTTGTCTGGCACGTTGGGTAATCGGCTTGCGTAATCAGATATACATGTTGGCCAACAGATCAACAACCTTGACCTCCCTCTTTGCCTGCTAAGCCTCATGCGCAACAAGCTGTGATGCACTGAGTGTCCTGACACCTTTCCATTGTAGCTAGTATTAGCTTTTTTCAGTTTACGCTACATTAGTTTTTCCGTGGGACTGGACCAGATGTTCCCAACAGGGATAAATACACATGATTGATTTGATAAGTGTCATTCTGTTCACCTGGTAGTGGTGTTAATGTTTTTTTCCTCTCTCTCTCTCTCTCCCTCCCCTGACTAAATGCATGCGAGGTCTAAAAACAAGATAATTCAGTCCAAAAACAAGATAATTTACAACGTGTGAGTTAAGCATCAGTCCTGGACTATTATCACAATAGTTTTCAATATACTGTTGCTCGTAATGATGTAGGGGAAATCGATTCAGTGATGTATCGCGACTCTTTTGTATGGCGCTTCACATATCGCCAAACTGACTCCTGAGCTGATTTTGAGGTGCCAAGACATTACTGCACCTCTGTATTCTTACAAGTAGCCTGATCGTAACTATTCACATGTTGGCAGGCAGCACAGCATCCTGTGTGGTAGGAGAAAATGATTTTCTCAAAGTTTGTTTAGGATTGTGCCACTGGAATTATGATTCACATGATAGTCGCTTGGCACTGTGATGAAATTTCTCCTCTTAAGGTCTCATCTTCTTCATCTTTAACCTTCCGACATCATATTTGAACTGGTTATACAATGTTTTACCCAAAAGGTAAGGAAAAAGATGTTGAGGGTGGGGGAAACGTTGTCGAAGGCACAAATAAATGAAGCATGGCGTGATGGCGTCTCCGCATGACACACCTTCACATTCTCTGTATATCACGCACTGTGAGATTGTCTATTTGTTTTTGTCATACCGCTCACCGTGAATCATTTCCTCTTTCTTTCCCATCCACAGGTGTTTAATCTCCTTCTGTAGTGTCCCAGGAGGACATGGAGGACTGTGAATCGCCCCCGACAGACAGGGGTCACCCCTGGAAAACCGCCTCGCTGAGGAGGATGGCATGGGCGCAGAGTCGAGAATCGTGGCCGACCCCGGAACCAGACGAGTCGCTCAGTAACAACAACAACAACAACAAGAAGAAGTCTGAAACAACAGCTGAGACAGGTGCCTCACTCGCTTATCTGTCACTCTCTGTGTTTCTATCTCTTTATCTCTTCCTCTTTCTGTCTGTCTCTCCACGACACTGTCTTTCTCCTGCAGTCTCGACACTGTCTTGGTACTTTGACGGCACTAGTGGAGGATTGTTGCAGACGTAAGCAGATCAATCAGAGACTTGAATAAAGTAAATGGTTATTTTTGCTCTGGATCTACAAGGGTAGAGAGATAACGGGAAATTTTAGCTACGGGTTTATCTTGTTTAAACTCATTTTAATGCATTAATCATTAGACAAAACTGCAGAAAAAAAGGTGCAAGCCAGTGGATTGGATATTTTCATTCTAATTCTATGTATTGGTGGATTTACCTCCGATTTAACCCGGCTCTGGTTGCATGTGCGACACTTTCAGGTGTGATCCTACTAGCAGGTATGATTTCAGAGATAATCTAGGGTTAACATTGTGTGTCTGATGTGCAGCAGTAAGAACAAGAAGTCGTCCAGGTGTTGTTCCAGGAGTGCTATTTCTCCATTTTGTTATCCAGAAACCATTTCTGTATTTTGGTGTCCCATGGTTCCAGAGAGCCTGTGAATGTACAGGTCTAAGTTTATTTACAGAAGATGGTGTAAATTCAACACGTAGTGAAGTTTCAGCAGGCAAAAAAACTCATCTTTCAACTTTCACACTCTGGACACTTTTATGAATTGACTTTTCTAGAGGGTGAATTTGATTGATCTTTGTTCCGAATGCTGCTTTAGCTGAACAATACAGATGTTGATTCATTGTTTTCACAAGTCTCCTCTATTATATATACAGAGTCAGAAATCGGAAAAACTATGGTTTATGGTTTAGCGAAGTTTGCTGCTCTTATTATTATTATTTCAAAAAAATTTGAAACATACAATTCAAACATACAGTTCTGTGCAAAAATTAAAGGTGGCATAGTGGTTAGCACTTGTACAGTACTGGGTGTGCTGGATTGGCATCACATCCAGGGCATACGCCGCCTAGTGGCCCAAGTTCCCTGGAATAGGCATCAGAACCCCTCGCGACCCTGAACTGGATAAGCAGTATATGAGTGAGAGAGGGATACATTTAGGAATAGGAAGAGATATTTTACAGTGACGGGCTCCAAAGCATTTAAATTTTTTTCTGCAACGACTATAAATTTTTACAGTATGGAAGCAAAATATGAAGGAATGACGGGTGGCTCAGGACTTTTTTCACAGTACTTTAAATTTCTTTTTTTCATGAAATGTGTGCTGAAAAAAGTGGTTCTGGCCTTGATGGTACCAAAGCGGCTATAGATTTTCCTTCTTTCTGTCTGTTAGCGATGAAACTTTCTGTCAGCTTGCAACAAAAGCCAAACTGGTGGCTTTTGCCATTTTTTGCAAAATTAGCCATGTATGCCCAGAGCAAAACAAAACTATACCAAAGGTCTGGTACATTTGGAATAAATGGAAAATTGCGTGCATTTCATTCTTTTAATTCTTAATTCTTCTTGGTTTATGTGAGAGTAAAAAAATAAAAGTTTGCTTTAATGCTTGTGTGCGTGTGCGTGTGGCTGTTTTGGCTGTGGGAACTTTAACAGGATGCTGTTCGTGGGATTGTGGCCTGCTTTATAAACTTCCTTTACATGTGTTTTTTTTTTTTTTTTTCTTTTCTCATCTTTTTCTTTTAGGTCCGATCCCCAACAAAATAACGAACTGGCTGAGAGAATGCAGGTAGGATCCTGAACCATTATGCAATGCCATTCAAATGTAAATGTTGTCAGTAAGATTAATGTTTGTGGTTTGTGACTCGAATACATCTCGCGGGCTTGACACAAAGGGTTCTGTAAGAGCTCAGGATGGAAAATCACTCTCCGGATGGTTTTGCGCGGTGGCTTCTGATTCGCTGTGGATTTCAGACAGAGATGTGAATGGCTTTGTGGTTCTTGTGAAGTGTCCAAGTTCAGATTTCCTGTTTGCTCGAAGGGTGCTAGCTCTCTTCTGCTGGGCTGGCACTTCTGTGTGTGCATGTGTGTCTGTCTAAGCGCGTGTGTGTGTGTGTGTGTATTTTCTCCCCCTGTTTAAACAGTTTAAAGCAGTCATCTAGAGGAATTCTTGGTCTCTCCTACGCCATTGCCTCTTGTTACGACCTCTTGCCCTCTTGTTACATTCATGAGTCATTGATAATTAACTGTATTTCCTGGATGTTGAGTCACTCGGGAGCGTAAGACAAAAGTAACGAATACATACGTCTGTATAGGTCAGTTTACACAAGTGGTGCAAATACCGTCTCCCCCTTCCCCCTCCCCCCCCCCCTTTTTTTTTAAAGTCGAATAGTGTTTTATAACTGTTGAAACATGTGTATTTATTTTCTATTCTACAGAGCTGGTTTTCTCTGTTCACTTATAATTAGGAGCAGGAAGTTTTTAAAATTTTAATTTGATGTCAGAACTTCCTCAAAAACAGATCAGCTTTAATTCAATTCAATTTTATTTGTATAGCGGTTTTAACAAGTGTCATTGTCGCAAAGCGTTGTTAACAGATGTTAATTGATGTTAATATGGAGTCCAGATTAGCGTTAAGTAAACCTGACTGGACATCTGAGGGAATTGTCCAGCTTTGATTTCTAAATGCTCCAAATATGGACAATTATTGCTAGTAAATGACATAACCTCGGCTAACCTCAACGTTTTCTGAGAAGATTGCTGGCTATCTTCATAAACAAGTTTATATTTGATCAGCTAACTAACTAGCTAAGCCTGCCTGACACAATTTCTGACAGGATGTTGGTGGCATTTTAAAGGGATAGTTTGGATTTTTTTCAAGTTTCTTACAATAGGTCTTGGTTGCGATTAATTTTTCTGTTCTGCACACCGACTGTGAGGATCGTCACCCGGAATGTGAGTATAATGTAAACTGGGCCGAGTTGATATCTTCAAAGTTACACTATTTATGTATTTAGTATAAATATGACTACAGTGGAACCTCGGATTGCGAGTAACTCGGTTCGAGTGTTCCGCAAGATGAGCAATTATTTAAAAAATTTTGACTGGAAAAACTAGCATGTCTTGGTTTACGAGTGCCGAGTTTTTTTGACACACACACACACACACACACACACACACACACACACACACACACACACACACACACACACACTCTCTCGCCTTTACACCCCCCCCCCCCGGCTTCACACAGACAAACACACTCTGCTCTACACAGAAACTCTGCTTTGTCGCGATTCTTTTCAAAGGTAAGGTGCTGGTTCACTTGTTTTTTGTTTTTTTTACTTTACAGCAGTGATTCTGTTAGTCTGCGCTCACGCGAGTGTCATTAGAGAGATTTCTTTTTTTTTTTTTCCCGTTAAAACAGTGGGTCCATTGTGTGTGTGTTTGTTGTGAAACTTAAAAAGCGAGGTGGGGGGGAAGGAGGAGGAGTTTTACTGTGTAAGATGAGGTGAGGCAAGTGGCTAATTCCACACACACACACAAGTACACGGCGCCTGCACGCACAAACGGAAGCACTTACTTGGGATTTATTTTAACTTTTTTTAAAGGTGAAGTGCAGGTTAATTTGTTTTATTTTTATTTTATATATTGTATTAATTATTTTTCTGTATTTATTTTTTTTAAGTTTTTATTATTTCTTATGGAAAGGTTTGATTTGGTTTATGAGTGTTTTGGAATACGAGCCCGCTTCCAGAACAAATTATGCTCGTAATCCAAGGTTCCACTGTGTTTTCTTTTACTGGCAATAGCCGAGTAGCTAACTGGAAATAGCCATGTGGCTAATCAGAGGTAGTTGTATGTCTAGTCATGTCATAGTCTGATCTGTACATTGGAATGCATTTTTGAATGGAACGAGGGTTGTGGAATTTGACCCTGATTACTTACACTGCACTCGCACTCCAGGAGACGAACTTCACAGTCAGTGTGAAGAGCAGGAAAATGAATACCGACCAAGCTACTGTAATGTACTTGCATGCACCTCAATCTTGATTTTACAACAGACTTGAAAAAAAAAATCTGAAGTTCCCTTTAACGCTACAAAACTTTGCTGCTAATGCTAAGCTACTAAGCAACATGAACTAGCAAAAATGTCATTTATGTTAAATCTTGTTCATGAACATTTCAAATATTCACTGATATTTCCGGCAAAGTAGGAAAATCAATGACAATCAATGACATTAATTCTGTAAATGTTACCAAACCTTAGCTGCCAAGTCAGTTGCTACTGTAGTATTATGCTAGCTAACATGAGCTCATCATACAAACAATATCCTGTGAGGATCGTTACAGCGGTACCTCGGCATACGAATTTAATCTGTTCCGGAAGAGAGTTCTTAAGGCAAAATTTCGTATTGCAAAACGCGTTTTCCTATAGGAAATAATGTAAATGCAGATAATCCAGTTCCAGGTCCCCCAAAAATATTACCAATATTACTAATTTCCAAAACTGGAATCATATTTTTGCATATAAAATAATAAAAACATTTAGAAAGATGCGTGAATGAAGTAAAATATGACACAGACATTAAACCTCACGTAACCTTAATTTAGGATTCCTCTTGGCAACAGAAAACTGAAAGCGGCTCCCTTTTCTTCTAGCTACCGTCCTTGCTAACATTCTTTGGATCCATGGTGCCATCTTCACTAAATCATGCACAAAATGCAAAAAAAAAAAAAAAAAACACAACAGTATGTAAATTCACTTCGTTTGGCTTTCCACTGATGCAAACAGGTTTTGAACAGCTTCCGGACATACACGCAACTTAGACGGCATTTGGTTTGTCTCGGTTCAAATCAAATACTTTTTGCAAAATGTTTGTTCTTAAGGTGAAAAAAAAATGCCGAGGTGGGGGTTTGTCTGCCACGGTACCACTGTAACGCTTGATGAATGACGCAAAGCTTAAATCGTTCATGTGAAAAGTTTCATTAGAAATGGCAAGCAAGCACTTACTTATTTTTATTTAAATAAAATGTACAAAATTTTGTTCCCAGTTCTTGCTAGCTACCATAAACTAACCTGACAGTATTTCAGGCAATATATTAAAAAATATATATATGTTTGTAAATAAGATTTTAATACTTAGCTAAATAGCTAATGGTGAGAATTTTTTAGAACTTATTCATGTTTTAATTGTTCACTGAGGTTGGTAGCCAACCATCTAACCTGACATGATTTCTAATTATATCAACTGCAACAAAGTGGACTTTTAAAGATTATTCAATAGTAATGCTACAAGGCGTTGGCTTGTGATTGATACTTTATTGATTAGTACATTTATATAGATAAAGTTACTCTACCAAAATGTGCAATTTGAACAATCTACATTGGTTAATAAAAAAAGTTTTGCATTACTTTTGGTACAGCCATTGTGTGTCTAAATATTTAAGCTTATTTAATTGAACATGTTGACAGGTGAGGTATTGACGGCGGTGTCATTTGTGAGAGCCTGCTTATGACTATGAGTTTGGTCAGACGTTATTATTTATTTATTACTTTGAGTGCTGACTTTTCTCCACTGTAAGTGGATGCATGTGACCAGGACAAGGACACATTGTGTGCAGGGGGGGTGTGTGTGTGTGGGGGGGGGGGGGGGTGTTTGCACGCTGGTGCTTGCTCCACACTCAGTCAATAAAACATTCTCTTGCCCTGAGCGTCTGAGAGACAGACGGAGAGCGAGTGAGACAGACAGACAGACATGTGGCTGTCTCACCTCTCTGAGCTTTTATGGATATCCTGGAAAGCTGAAGTTTTATCGACGTGCAGGAATTTGATCGATGTCCCGAGGTCCAGGAGTCACAGCGTAGACAGAGCGGAGTTTATTCTTAGCCTTTGAGGCTGGTGTGTGTCTGCCCGTACACGCATGTGTGTTTGCCGTCAGGTTTCTCACGCCGCTCGAGCAGTCGGGTGTCTGGATGAAACTGGAGTCTGGGAGCGAAAGCAGCATTTTGTAAGCGTTAAATGTGAGTGGTTGTGAATGTTTAGAGTGTGCACATGTTTTATCATGTACCTGTTTGTTTGTTTTTTTGTTAGTGCTTGATGAAACGTTTCAGATTTTACCCACTTAAAGTTGAAATCTTGCACAATCTAATTCTGCTGTATAAAGAAATGTTATAATGTCCTATCCTGATGTTGTAACACGTCTTTACGGTTTTCTGCACTCTAACGTTTCGCAAGTTTAACGGCATCAAGTTGGAACAGCTGTTGGTTTTTCAGCTGCTCCTGTATAGTTCTGTTCTGTCTAGTTATATCATTATACATGTACTGTATATACTGTGGACTGCGTTTGCTTCATTGGTATTGTGTGTTATCATGCTTGTCTTTTATCTGTCTTATTGTAATGTTTAATGCCTGGAAGTGCAACATGAGCTTTGATGTTGCGTGGGTATGCAGTGTCGCTATCCGTTATGAACTTTATAAGGAAAAAGTCTTTGTTTATCTCATCTTGAATAATAATTTCGACATGCTTCCTTGTACTGAGAACAGAAAACTTGCATGTAAAGGAAGTCAATGAAATTCCAGGCAAAACTCGCAGATCTAAGTTTGTTTTTTCTTAAGCTGTAAATTTGTATAAATTTCCCAGGTAGTAGTGTAAATACCAACATGTACAATAAATTATATGGTTTACTGGCGGGTAAAACTGTGTAAGAAGAACTTTCTCTCAAGCCTGTTTTATACCGTATCGTAATCGCAAAAAAAAAAAAAAGTTCATTTCCGTATTTAAACTGTTTATTATCAGGATTTAACAACTTTATTTCTAAGTTGAACTTGGATCAGCGATAGGTTCTGTTCGTTACGTAGAGAAGCTTCACCGAGCTGCAAATACACCTGCATATTACATCCAACATTAACAAACCCTTTTGTTGTAGTTGTATTTTGCATTCCCCTGATTTTAATAATGATCCTCTTTTCCATTATTTGCGTGTTGTGGAATTAATGTGGAAAGTACAGAAGGAGTACAGCATGACCTTGTGTAAACAAAACGTCACAATTCCTTGTCTAAATATTTTTGCACTTCACTCGAGCTTCACCTTGATGACCTCCCCCCCCCCCCCCCCCCCCCCCCCCCCCCCC
>JAAGKR010001380.1:49901-115953 GCA_011419295.1 Clarias macrocephalus
GCAACACCTTTTTTACCCCCCCCCCCCCCCCCCCACACACACACACAGTATGACTCCTTAGAATATCCTGCTTGTGTGTGTTACGTTCCTAAGTGACGTGTGTGTGTGTGTGTGTGTGTGTGTGTGTGTGTGTGTGCGTGTGTGCGCGCGTGCTTTAGGACTCCGCTCGGAGCTTCTCTAGATGAGCAGTCCAACAGTCCGACCAAAGGTGAGCAAACTCTTTATCTGCTGTTACAAAATTCTATTTGTTTCTGGTTGCTCTATAATTAGCTGCAATAACCTTTATGAATATGAACCTTATGTAATATTTACTGTACATAAACAGGCTCTAAATCTACTTATTTAACCTGCACTTTATAGGTTGCACAATGCCAATATTTGCTCTGATGTATATACATACTATCCATCCATCCATCCATCCATCTATAACAGGTGTATGTAACATTTGTAACAAGTGTTCAGTAAATCGATTGTTTTATCAGATCACTATCTTTTCTTTCAAGAAAATGTATTTCTTCTATCTACTAGGCATGCCCATATTAAACTTTTTTTTTTTTTTTGGTCGCAATTTTATAGCATGGGTTTTTAATCATCCCTACTATTTGTACTACGTCCACTGATGTAGTCTAGTTTGTCCCCATAGCATTATTGTTCCTCGTACTGCGGACCTTACTAAAATCACTGGTGGTGCTTCACACAATATAAATCTCCCCCCCAGCTTTTCTTAGGATATAAAAGGACAAAAGAAAGGAAGAATTGCAAACATCTGAGACGATGTGAGAATCATTCGATTGGAATTGTCTTGTCAATTATGTAACCATGCCTGTGAGATGACGCACACAAGCTGTCTTATTTACATTGCACAATCAGAGATGTTTTTTGTCACCGCCAAGCTATGAAGGCCGTTCACGTCAAACCGGGACTCGTGATTAAAAATTCATTTTGAAGGAAGGTGTAATACCGTTTGACATTTACAGAAGCACAGTACGGTGATGAGACTCTCAGCCGCAGTAAAACATTTCAACACTTTTTAAAGACGGCCGGACTTCTGCGAGTGACGATTGCGGCTGAGGTGGCTCAGAGCCCACTGCAGGCGTTCCTGTGACCGTTCAGAGAGTGGAATGTCTGATCCTTGAAAACGGGCTAACTTGTCTCTTTGGAAGAGACACTTCTGTCTGTAAGGAAGTGTGCACCAATCATTCATCACTTGCACATTACAGGAACTCAGCTGGGATTTATTGCCACATCCCTCATATAGTTCTGAACTCGTTCCAAGCCATTTCTACATAAAAGGAGTTCCTAGTCCCAGTTGCCAGTGTTTTAGACGTGAAGCAGGCAGTCTGACCACGGCTCCAGGGTATTGAGAAGAACTTGATGGCATCCAAGCTCCCAAGTAAAAGGATTTGTTACTCTCATAACTGTTTTCCGTTATTCTGCACAATCGAAAGTCCTGGTTTGACTTGAACACCGGTTGTAATGCAGTCAGTTGTGTTAGTTGTTATTTATGTGATAGAAATATTAAACATGCAATGTATATGATTTATATAATCAAGACAAAAAAAAAAAAAAAAAGGTCCCAAACATGGGTGAAACTTCATCATGTCCACCAAACTGCTGAAACCTTGTCCCTTTATGACTTACTCTGTTTCGCGACTGGAATGTGGAGTGACGAGTTTACTGACCCGTTCGATAAACCATGGCATTTTTCGCGCAAAATGTCGGGGAATTCTCAACCGAGCCCTGTGTATCAGATAGCGTCCGGGCTGAAATTGTAGCCCGTTGCCCACACTGGAAGAAAAGGTGAATGTGATGCCAGGGCTCGGTGGTTCTCAAAGCTGGAACTGTGATGAGCAGCCAGTGTGTACGTAATTGTTTCTTTGCTTGTTTATTATATTTATGGTGTGGAATGACCGGTCACCTGAATGGTTCCACTGAACCTCTAAATGGTTCTAGCTATAGATCATTTATGTGTGTTATCTAAAGCTCTGCGTTTTAATCACTGATGCACTTGAATCGTTCTTTTGTTGGTCAGTTCACTTAATTGGATCGTTGGGTCAGGTGTTTATTCAGAATTGGGTCACACTCTTATTAGTAGTAGTAGTAGTATTTAAATGGTTTAAAATGTGCAAATTTCTTAATTTACTGGACTGAAGTGTGGAACAGATTGTTCAATAAGTTATTGGAGTGTGGAACAGACGTTTAGTAGTAGTAGTAGTAATAATAATAAGAAGAAGAAATAACTAGTTGAAGAACTGGTTGTATTCAAGTTCAAAACCGAATGAACAGGGGTGGAAAGCAGTGGTCTGAGTAATAAATGCTATAATGAGTTACATTCAAAACCCAGTGTTGGTGAGACAAAGAGGAGAAAAAAATCCCCAGCTGGTGTTCTGAAAGTTTACTTTGAAGACATTTTATCCATTGCTAAAAAAAAAAAAAGAAAGTAATAATGATAATAAAAAGAAAGAAAATCATAACTCTACATGTGTACCCATGCAGTCGTGTTAGAACTGGTATGGGGTTGTTTTTCAGGAGTTGTTCTCGGCCGCTTAATTCCAGTGAAAGGAACTCTTAATGCTTCAGCATATCAAGTCTTTTTTTTTTTTTATACAATTCCATGCTCCCAACTTTGTGGGAACAGTTTGAGGACGGCTCCTTCCTGTTCCAACATGACTGCGCACCAGTGCACAAAGCAAAGTCCATAAAGACACGGATGAGCGAGTTTGATGTGGACGAACTTGACTGGCCAGCACTGAATCCCGATAGAACACCTTTGTGATGAATTAAAGCAGAGACTGCGAGACAGACCTTCTCGTCCAACATCAGTGTCTGACCTCACAAATGTGCTTCTGGAAGAATGGTCAAAAATTCCCATAAACACACTCCTAAACCCTGTGGAAAGCCTTCACAGAAGAGTTGAAGCTGTTATCGCTGTAAAGGGGGCGGGGCCAACATCATATTAATAAACCCTGTGGATTAAGAAATGGATGTTACTAAAGTTCATATGCATGTGAAGGCAGGCGAGCGAATACTTTTGGCAGTGTGGTGTATTTAAGTAAACAGCCTGGTATTTGTAAATGAAAAAAAAATTACTTAATGGACTGTGTGTGTGACTTAAGAGGTTACTGGTCACAGAAAGTTGGACAACCCTGCTATAGAAGCAATTTAGGATCCTGTAGAACTTTGTGTTTCGTGATTAACTGTCCCAGCTGGAAGTAGAAGAGAAGAGAAGTTTTTCTCTGGACAGCACGTTGGCATAGTGGTTAGTACTGTGACCTCGCACCTCCAGGGCCGAGGGTTTGATTACGACTTGCGATGTGTGTGTGCGTGGAGTTTTTCATGCTCTCCTCGTGTTTGGTGGGTTTTCTCCGGGTACTCCAGTTTCCTCCCACAGTCCAAAGATGCAGATTAAGCTAATTGGCGTTCCTAAATTAGCCATAGTGTGTGAGTTTGTGCGTGCTTGCGTGCTCTGTGATGGATCGGCACTCCGGGTGACATGGCTGTAGACCGCCTAGTGCTCCAGGTTTCCCCCGGGTTAGGCTCTAGGCCTCCTGTGACCATGTACAAGATGGAGAATGAGTGTGAGTGGGTGTTGTTTTTCTGCTACAGATCTGCCATAGACAGCATTTCTCTAATAAATACGCGGTTAAAACTATACATACCGCACACAATATTAATACCATAAGCCTGTAATTCTGGTTGAACGACTTTTTAGCAAGTTTCAGCTTTAGCAGCTTCGCATTCTGGATGGATATTTCGTATCATCCACAAATTTGTGGTACTGAAGTGAGCCTGCTTTATCCAGTCCCTTTTCAGCTTTGGTACCTTTTACAACGATCAGATATAACGTCACAATGCAAATTTTTATGTATGCCCGCTATTGTTCAGTTTCCCCTTGTGCTGCTGAGGCAGCTCTGGTCCCTCAGGGCATGACTCCACAAGACCTGTGGAGGGGGGGGGGGGGTGTTTTGGTGTTTGGCACCAGGATTTTTTGGGTGCTGTGAGTTGTGGGGTGGGGCCTCCTCGGATCAGACATGTTTGTCTGGCGCATCCAACGGATGCTTGATGAGATAGGGATCTGGGGAATTTGGATGGCGGGTTGCAGAGCACCTTGGGCATCTTGGGTTCTGGCCACTTTGGGTTATGGCGCTGGATGTGCGGGATCGGACCACGGGCATGGGTGAACCTTGGATGCCCTTGAACCGGTCACCACTGGTATATAGTTGAAAAGCAGTGTTGATGTTGTGTGGTGTTAAATGTTATGGCTGATTGCTGTATAGTACTTTTACTTATACACTGGTCTAAGAGAAACTAGTCATATTGCATAAAAGCTTGTTTTATGAAAATACAACAAGCAGGAATTAAGAAATTAAACCAAATATTCTTTCATAACACTAGTTAAACAAACTTCCTTATTCATAAACTGTAAGTGCTGTAACATATCAGGGTTGTCCATAAAGTATATTTAGAAAAAAATCATATAAGCATATTTTTTATATGAATTGCCTTAATGGTTTCCAAGTAAGTTACATAGAAACATTCATTCATCAGTTTAATCCAGATATGATATCATTTCTGAAATGCTGGATCTTTAGCTCTTTAGACATGTATAGACGTGTGAGTTGCGGTAAATAAATTTCTACACGAGAAAAAGGAGTGGCCGAAACGGTGACAGTAAGATTGAGGAAACAGTTCATGCTGAACCTGTTCTTCAGAGGGGTTTCTGATCTGCAGGCAGCGATGAGAGGATCTTGGGTAAAGTACTAAAAGCTAAGCGATTATTCTCGCGTCTTTATCCTTGAGAAATGCATGGCATGGTTGTTTGTCATGCTTCCTGTTTCCTATTGATCTTTGACATTGTGATTAGTGACCGGAACACAGTGGTACCTGGATCAGACAGCGTTAAGGGCATTGCTCAAGGGCTCAACAGCAGCAACTATAACTATGGGGAATAAAACACTTTGGGTCTGGTTGTTACTGTGTAGGAAAAATAGTCAATGATGCTCTAGTGTGATCCAGCCCAACACACAAAACAGACTTAATAATCCCATCCAAATGTTGAAGGTCTTGCAGCTACATGTCGCAAGTTGTTTTATTCAAGTTATACTGAAGACTATTGGCAACTCTAACACAACTCTAAAAGGCATTTCATATTACTGAGCAACCCCAAAGTGCAAACTTCTCCATCTTGAAAATGTACCATGTTAGAAAACTTGGGCCTAATCCACATGTGCATGAGGCATATTCAAGTTTTTTAAATTTTTAAAAAATTTTTTTACTTTTCATCCTTAACCTCCTGACTACTGGCAGTTCAAATTTGTCTTCTCTAGAGGACATTTTGTAAACTTGAATATCTCCCATATCCTGAATGCTACCTAATTAACTCCTCTTGTGCTTTAAAGGGGACATTCAGGACTTTTAAATGGTACCAGATATATAGGGGTGGGGCTTTGGGAACTTCCCCTTCCTCCTTCAAGAAAATGGCATCTATCACCACCAGGACATTTTATGGAAAGAAGAAAAGTAACTGCTTAATCTTTATTATTGATAAAGTTTTATCTTGAAATGTTGTTGTTTTATCTTAGATGAATCTATAAAAACACTTTCATTAATTTTCTAATGTAATGTATGAATGTTTTTCCATGATAAGTGAGAATTTATGAAATGTCCTCCTTAGTGGACAGTTGTAATTATTACCAAAATTTTGATTATCATAAGCAGGAAGGGAATCACTTTCAGAGGCAGAGAATTTTGCGTTGTCAGATGAGGAAGATGGAAATGCAGAGTTTGTGGCAGAGTCAGAGGAGTCAGAAAGCACAGATGATGAAGTTCAGACAGGGCAAACAGAGGCAGAAGAGTCCGCGAGAGAACAACCATCCACATCTGGCCAGTATGTTCCGGGCAAACCATACCCAACTGGATTGAAGGTGTTTGTCTTGGCCACACCAAATGGCGTGGTCTTAGATTTTGTTGTGTACCAAGGCAAGACCACCTTCCCAACAGCAGGACAGGGCATCGGAGCACAAGCTGTTCTTCATTTGACCGAGTCCGTTCCCAGAGGAACCCACTTGTTCTTTGACCGGTACTTTACGACCGTCGACCTCCGTCCTGACAGGAACTGGAACTCTGATGAAGAACAGAATTCCAAAGGAGTGCAACATTATAGGGGACCAGGCCATCAAAAAAAAGGAAGAGGGACATCTGATGGTGGTCAGACGAAGCCCTCCTGAACTTGATATCATTAAGTGGTTTGACATAAGCCAGTGGTCATGGCATCCTCTGCATTATGGCATTGAGCCTCAAGACACATGCAAGAGATGGTCTAAGAAGGACAGAAGGTATGTTCAGGAGTCAAGACCACTGGCAGTAGCTGAGTACAACAGCAACATGGGTGGGGTAGACGTGGCCGACCGGATGCTAAGCTTCTATAAGATGGCCACTTGCACTCAGAAATGGGCGGTGCGTGTAATTTTGCACTTTTTTGATTTGGCAATCACCAATGCATGGCTTCAGTACAGCAAGCTTCAAGGGAAGAAACTACTGAAGTTTCTTGAATTCAAATTGCTCCTTGGTGAGCAGCTGATTACCCATGGTTAAGCTGGAATCTCTAGTGAGAGTGAAGATAACTACACTCCTCCACGTCAAAAGTGGAAACATCGGCCGAATGCATCCTTGAGACACTATGGAGCCATCCATCTTCCAGAAATGGTGGATGAAGCACATGCATCCAGGTGTCGCAGATCTGGATGTAACAGCAAAACGTATGTGATGTGCACTGTGTATATATGTGCACTAAGTGTCGTACCCTATAAACAAGAAACACAAAGTTCCAAAATACAAACACCACACTAACAATGATGTGTTATTTCCAGTCCAAGGTCATACTGATTCTTGAAATTTTCTTTGTAATTTCCTTGTTGTGTTCATGGTTCGTTTTCGGATATACTAACTTCCGTTGTCCATTGGGGTGGACCCAACATATTGAGAAAATAAAACTTAAAAAAAATAAAAAAAAACTTGTCAGTATGCTCATTGACTTTCAAACAATTGGAAAAAGGAAAAATAAAAGTAATTTGAATTTTTTTTTTTTCCTGGTAGTCAGGAGGATATCAAAAATAACAGATTGTAGAGCCTCACATAGAGTAATATGGGTTAGAGGAAGAATAGGAAAGCTACTTGCTTCTCACGTTTGTAACTGGTCTTGAAAAGAGTAATAGAAATAAAAACAAGTAGTGAACAAATCAATGATTAAACAGTGGGCGGGTTTCCTTGTTGGGTCGCTTCAGTCAGCACGGGTCGAAGTGCATCTTGTGGATTATAAGAAAGGCAGTGCTCTGCTCAGACACGGGATAAAACTGCAATAAAAGGAAATGTCCTTTAACTCCTCCAACCGCTGCGCGCGAGCCCGGTGATTTTTGACCCATTGCTTTATTACTCGGGCGCGCGCACGCGTTAGGGAGTCGCGCGCAATGAAGCAATAGCCGCACGAGAGAGAGAGAGAGAGAGAGAGAGCGCATAGAGAATATCCTGCGACTGTCCAAGGCGAGACCTGGAAACTGAAACATGCAGCCACTCAGAGGCACGACTGAACTCCAGGTGTGCAATGTCCAGATGGGTTTTCCCAAGGTAACCGAGCCGTTATGATCATCAGACTTATTTCGTTTTCATACTTTTGTGTTTGCAGTATTTAAGGTGACATGCCACTGGTGGAGAGACTGGCGCGCTTGGAGGCGATGGCATCCTTGGCGAACTTGAGCTTATCCAACTTTTCCGACCTGGGGAACGTGGGGTCTGCGAGTGGCTCGTCGGCGCTGCGCTTCTTGATCTCGCTGGTCTACTCGTTCGTGTGCGCGGTGGGTCTGGTGGGCAACCTGCTGGTGTTTTTTCTCATGAGGTCGCGGCAGGGAAGGAGGCCGTCCACGATAAACCTGTTCATCCTGAACCTGGCGGCTACCGACTTCCAGTTCGTGCTGGTCTTACCCTTCTGGGCCGTGGACACCGCGCGCGACTTCAGCTGGCCGTTCGGCCACGTCATGTGCAAGGTGGTGCTGTCGGTCACGGTGATGAACATGTACGCGAGCGTCTTCTTCCTCACGGCCATGAGCATCACGCGCTACTGGGCCGTGGCGTCTGCGCTGAAGAACCGGCGGCGGCGGCGGCGGCGGCGGCACTGCGTCTGCTCGGGCCGCTGGCTCAGCGCACTGCTCTGGCTGCTCGCCACCATCGCCACGACTCCGACCATGATCTTCTCCGCGCAGAAGCGAGTGCTGCACGACGACCTGTGCTTGATGAGTTTCCCCGGCGGGAACCACTGGCTCGGGCTGTACCACCTGCAGAAAGTTTTGCTCGGCTTCGTTTTCCCCATGATGATCGTGTGCGTGTGCTACGTGCTGCTCCTGCGCTTCCTGAGCCTCCGCAGCATGAACGGCAACCTCCTGCGGCGCAAATCCAGGGTCACACGCTCGGTCACGGTAGTCGTGCTCTCGTTTTTCATCTGCTGGATGCCAAACCAGGCCGTGACGTTCTGGGGCGTCCTGGTGAAGCTCGACGCCATGCACTTTGACCAAGCGTACTTCTTTGTCCAAACGTACATTTTCCCAGTGACGGCTTGTTTGGCGCACGCCAACAGCTGCCTAAACCCGGTCTTGTACTGCCTCACGAGAAGGGAGTTTAGGAAAATGCTCAAAGACTTGTTTTGGAGGATTTCCTCCCCGTCGATGTCGAACAGCTGCCAGATCCGCCCGTTTTCGGGTAGTGCAAAAGGAGAGCCCGAGGACAGCCAAGCGGTGATTCCACTGAATGTAGTAGAAAGCGAGCAGTACAGACTGTCTCTGTTGAATGCTCAGTGCGACTCCCTTCCTACAGCTCATGACTCGCCTTAAAAGAGAAAATCACAGAGGCGCACAGAGGGATCGAATTGGCAGCCGAGAAGTTTGGCCACTGCGCCTTTTGCGCACGCAAAGTGTAGTGTTGGAGTACTGAATGAACCCCTACAAAATGCCATTCGATCTACTACGGAGAAGCAGCTCATACGGCTAATCAATACGCACACCGGCTCTTAATCAACGCATAAAAGCAAGTCTTTGTCAAAGTAACTCGCGCAGGGCGCATTTGCATCCACATTGACTTGGATACGTGGCTTCTTGCAGGTTTAACACCACTGATATGAGCTGAAAACTTGGCTTTCTGGCTGTTGTCTGAAACGACTAAATATGTATATCCTGTACATATTCCCACTGGTGCACACACACACACACACACACACACACACACAGAACCTGATTTGTTGTACAGTGAAATCTTCTGTTGTAAGGTTAGATGTTAATAAACCCATGCTTGAGCTCCCAGGCATCGTTTACATTACATTTGTATTCCGAGGAAACGTTTACTAACCATATTTGGCGAACAATCATTTTCAGTGTCGCATAAATGCACTAACTGAAGTAGCGAAAGTTAATGTCCTAGTGTTTTTCATTTAAACACACCGTCATTCATTCATTTATCTCTTGTCTGTGAAATATGTTCTTCAGTCTTCAAGCTTCTGCCTTGTCATAAAAGTGTGCATATGTTCTTAATAATCTGACAGTTTTGCCCCAAAGGAAATGAATGTACACACTCTGACTAGGTTTCTGATTGTAATGTGTGTAATAAAGTCTTATCTTATCGAGGCAATGTTTGTTTTTTCCATAAACTCGATTAAATTGTGGTTAGTAAAGGCTTTCGCAAAATTGTTATTCCATCTAATTAACATTTTCCACAGAGCTGTGGTTTTAATGGATTAAATGCTGTACTGCACATTGACATGGTATGTTTTATTGTTTGAACAGATATCGACTGTATAGAAGGCAAAAACATAACAGCGGAGAAACTTTTTGTGAGGGATGATGATTCAAGGTATGAGTGAAGAACATGGTGCATGGACTTTGGATTGTTGTTAGCGGATACATCCAAACAGCGCAGAATACTGCACATATACACTACTAAAAGGTCAACCTGATTTATAATAATAATAATAAGAAGAAGAAGAATAAAAAATAATAGAATTTATTTATTATTATTATTATTATTATTGTAAATCAGGTTCACCTTTTAGTAGTTACCAATATTATTACCAATAAATTGGTCTTCTACCTCAATCTGGTACATTAAAAAATTTCAGGCACTAAAACATTTCTGCTAATATTTTGCAAGCATTTGAGATCCTGACTCTGACCTCATATTCGCAGACACACCACCTACAAGTGTTAATTTCCCAAAAGATCCCACGCTTAGTGAATGATTTGATCAATTGGCTTTCTGACAGGTACTTATCAGTGAAGTTGTTATTGTGTACGTGTGCCTACAGGTAAAATAGAAATGTTATTTACTACCAGGATTAGTAGCATGTTGACACTAATGTAATGCCAATTATAAGATTTAGTGCTTTATTAGTAGTGTGCTGCTCACTATTAGGCTTTGGGTTTGTTTTCAGACTTGCTTCTGTAGGTAATAAAAGGTGAAATACAATATTGAAATTATTAGTATTTGTAAAAAAAAAAAGAAAAAAAAAGTTTTTTTGCCTTATGCTCACTATGTATTATTTACACCACCACCACCACCTGGTTCTATAAGCATGTTAGGAGTTCATCATGGTGATAACTTAGTTGACACTATTTCTTATGCTGAAATATTCATTTGTTTCTTCTTCTTCTCTAAACAGTTTATTTAGGTCAGGATCCAGAGCCAATCCAGGAACACTCAGTGTGGTACACCAATTCATCATCATAGTGCAAACTTCCATACAAGAAATACAACAGTCTCAAAAAATAAATGCGCTTGATTTCCCTGATCATCAGTTTTCACTTATGAACCCAAGAAGATCAAATACTGTTCCAAAAACTGCACACCTGCTATCCTTGTGCCTTTGAGAATGTTGCCAGCTGACATTTCTATGTCAAAGGGCAATTAACAGATATGAAAAAAGTACAAAGAAACCTGAAAATAGAAATATAACCCATAAGTAAGAATACATCATCCAGTTATAGGCCGTATGTAGACACATTTTACAATTTTTCATACTTTTTTCAGACTTTTCAATGCCATCTTGTATATTGTATAATCCACCAGTGAAACCTTTATTTTATCCATGTCTCAGTCCTCCTCAGTCTTTCCAGGCTGCCTGTTGATTCCTTTAAATTTGCACCTTTTAAGCATTCAGTCAGTCATCTTTTAATACTGAGTGGATCAGGCCTACTGTTCAGTTTGGTTTGGTAATAATTCTTGCCAAGATTGCATACTTCTGCTGTTATTTAAAGATGACATACTTTTTAAACAGGAAGATATGTCCAAAATACTGTCTTTATTTACTACATGAAAATGCCTTGAGGCGTTGACAAGATATAGACATGAAATCAAGAAAAAACTTATTTGGACAAAACAATCTGTCAAAGTGCAGATTTTTGTTGGCTTGCTGGGATATTACTTGTTTACATTTCCATGCTATGTTTCCACTCAGGACTCCACATGGTACAGTATCACCTATCTTTGGAAAACTTGCTAAGGGGATGAGGATAGTACAAACTTTGACAGCGTTTAAAAATGACAAGAATTTTGCGTGCACTTAATATCAAGTAGATCATTACTGCTTAAATAATTTAAAAGATTTATACCTCGACTACACTGAAAAACTGTTTTAAACAACACTTTACTAAAATCTTGTCCTCCAAACAGTCAGCATTTCACTTGAACTCTACCCTGATCTGACTTTGCTAAGAAGCTTTGTTTAAGCACTGTAGGGACATGCATTAAGTCTCTGTGGGACTTTTGTGACAGAGTGTTACAGGGCAATTTACATAAGGTGATTTTCTGAAGCTGATTTATGTGAAACATTTAATATTTTTAAGTTAATATTAATATTGTATAGCATGATCTGATAGATGTGTTACCATCTAAAGGCCATGGGTTAAAAATGTTGTTTTATCATTTGTTTTCCAGTGGGTAAAGTTTTAACACTAGCATTCCAATTACAAGGAGCGGTCAAGTCAAACTGGGACTTGATGAAATTTCTCGTCAGTGAAGGCGTATAACTGATTGTCAGTATGGCGATGAGACTCTTAGCTCCAGTAAAACCTTTGAATGGCACCTACATGTTAAAGTATTTGCATTTGTCATTTGTGAGAACTGTACACATAATTATTGACAAACATCACTTCCGTGGTAAAGAATCTCAACTGGGAGTTATTGCCATGTCCCCAGTACAGTTCTGGCCTGGCTTCAAGCTATTTCCACATGTTTGGACCATTAAAGGAGATCCAGATAAAAAAAACTTTCTGACCTTTAATGAGCTTCTGACCCAATATACAGTTTACTAGAACTTATTTTGGGTAACACATCAAGTAGGGTAACACCAAACAAAAAGACATGTATGCACTAGCCAGAAACGTCCTGTCATATTGTTTTCTTCGTGGGAGCTCTTTGCTTATGTAACACAGGACTTAAGCATTAATAACCGAGTGACGTATTTGAGCCATCCTTCCTTTCACCTGGTATGTTGATGCTATTACATTACAAGCACTTTATAAAAGTTAAGCTTAAAAGCCCTATAAAAGTCATTTGACTTGTCCAGCCCATAAAATGATGATTTAAAATATTTAATATATTGAAGTGATGTTCTTTAGAAATACTGTATACACTTACCAGCAAGTTTAAGAGGAACACATGTACACCTGCTCATTCATACAAATTAATCAACCAGTCATTTAGCAGCAGCAGCACCACAATGAATAAAATCCTCAGGTCAGGCACTGAAGTTGGGTGGGGAAACCTTTGGCCTATATTTACTATGTATTTTACTATGTGGTAGAAAATCACTTCTACTGTGATGCAAGTGAGTGATGCAATTTTGGTCTTACTTTTAGGAGAATCTATCAACAATTTGTAAAATGGGAAACCACTCCTATCTCCACCAAAATATATGAGAGCTCCAGAGGTGTCCTAACTGGTTAGAAGTTGCAATGAATTGTGTTCAGGCACCAAGAAGAGACATTTTGGAAGATGTTTTTAGTGACAGCAAAGATGCAGCTTTGCTACAGTGATTAATTGGTTTTATCTGACAGTGTCAGCAATAACAAATCAAACTCTTATAGCACCTCAGATAATAAGCATATTTATATAGTACGTTTCCCCACCATGCAGCATGGAATCATTGTAGGCACACATAAAAATAATCGTCCCAAGCACAGATGAAGAGGTTTACTGTATGTGAATGGAAAACATCATCACAGCATCAACACTCAAGTGGTTAGGAATGCAACAAAATGATAATTTTTGGATTTCTCATCCAAAATTGAACAATACAAGGTCCTGTCCATTGGCCCCTTCATGCAGCATTTCACCTCTGTGCTTGACTGAAGGGATGATGTTTTTAGTGTCAAAGTCAGCATTATTCTTCCTCCAAAAACATTGAGTCGAGTTGATGCCAAAGAGCTCAATTTTGGTCTCATCTCCCCACAGCACCAATACTTCTTGACGGGCCTGTACATGTGCCTTCTTGTGGAGGGAGATCTTGCAGTACTGAAGGATTTCAATCAAAGGCAGTGTATTGTGTTACCAATGGTTTGTTTGGTGACTTTGATCCCAACTGCCTTGAGATAATTCACAGGCCTCTTCCATGTAGTTTTGGACTGATCCATCACTTTTCTTATGATTATCCTTACGCCATGAGGCAAATTGTTGCATGGAGCTACAGGCAGGGGAGCAATTGATGGTTATTTTGTATTTCTTCCATTTGTGAATAATTGCCCCAACAAGTGCCTCCTTCTCACCAAGCTTCTTGCTGATGGTCTTGTAGCCCATTCTAGCCTTCTGCAGGTCTTGTCTTTGATGTCTTTTGACAGCTTTTTGGTCTTGCCCATGGTAGTGAGGTTTGAATGGAAGATAGTGATTTTGTGGACAGGTGCCTTTTATACAGTCTTGTGCAAAAGTTTAGATACCCCTTGATAAATAACATATTTTTATAATTTTTTTTTATTGAAAAGATGTTAAAACAGTCTCTCTTGGAAATGGAAAAAAATGCACAATATTTTCATCAAACATTGATGCATAGTTACTTCTTATGCCATAATTTTTATTTAAACATTATTATGATACTGTGCAAAAGTTTGGGCACCCTAAGAGTTCCAGAGTCTCAGATTTTTTTAAACAAGGTTTCAGACCTTAATGAGCTCATTAGATCTGATGCATGGCAACCACTGTCATTAGTAAATGCCAATTTCAAAGCTTTACAAATACTTTGACTCTTCAAACCTTGTGCACACACTTGCAGACATTCAACAACCATGGGTTCCTCTAAGCAGCTGTGTAAGACTCTGAAAATGAAAGCTATTGATGCCCGCAATGCAGGAGAAGATTACAAGAAGATAGTGCTAGTGCTGTGGACTGATGAAGCAAAGGCATGTTTGGAGAAAAAAGGAGCAGCATCTATGAAAATAAAACCTTGCCAACTATTAAGCATGGAGGTGGATCTATCATGCTTTGGGGTTGTGTTGCAACCAGTGGCACAGGAAACATCGCACGGGTGGAGGAAAGAATGGATTCCACTAAATACCAGCAAATTCTGGAAGCAAACATCACACCATCTGTAAAAAAGTTGAAGCTACAACAGGACAATGATCCTAAACATACCTCAAAATCCACGAATACCTCAAGAGATGCAAGCTGAAGGTTTTGGAATGGCCACCACAGTCCCCTGATTTAAACATCATTGAAAATTTGTGGAAGAATTTGTGCAAGACGACCAAATAATATTACAGAACTAGAAGCCTTTTGCAAGGAAGAATGGGAGAAAGTACAAGAATTGAAAGACTTTTAATTTGCCATAAAAGCGTTTGCAAGCTGTGATATCTGCCAGAGGAGGTGTTACTAAGTACTGATTATGTAGGGTGCCCAAACGTTTGCACAATGCAACAATAATGTTTTTATTTTTTATCATCATTCAATTTATGACATAAAAAGTAACTATGCACCAATGTTTTCTGAAAATATTGCGCATTTTTTCTATTTCCAAGAGAGACAGTGTAAACATCTTTTCATATAAAAAAAAACTGAAATCTGTTATTTATCAAGGGGTGTCTAAACTTTTGCGTAAGACTGTACACATAACGAGTTGTGCACCTTTACAACCTTTAAAAATTAATCTGTGTACCACATGAGCACATACTGTAACCAGTCTGTGAGAACCATAATTAAATACTTCAAATACTCAAATACTTATTTTACTCACTGAAATGCAAATCAGTTTATAACATTTATATACTGCCTCTTTTCTGGATTTTTTATTGCTATTCTGTTCTTCAAAAAAAAACTATGATAAAAATTATAGACCCTTCATTTCTTTGTAACTGGGCAAACTTACAAAATCTACAGGATGAAATAATTATTTTCCCAGTTGTATGTACGAATGAATGTATGTATGTATAGTACTGTGCAATAGTACAAATGTTTTTATTTACCATATCTGCATTATTATTGACAAATCCATTCACTATTTCCAAACATACCTTAAAAATAACGAATAAATAAAATTACAGAAGAATATAGCGTGTCTGTGAAGAAAGTTAGAAAGTTAACAGACCAGTTTTCAAATGGAAACAAAAACCTGAATGTAGGCTCCTGGGTTTTGCGTGAAAATAGAAACGATTGTGTGTGACAAAGTTACCAAAAGAACTTACACAGTACTGTAAGTAAAACAGCTGTTAGGTTTTACTGAGCGTGCTGGAGAATATGAGTCCTAGTAACTTGTTCACACTTGGTCCTTTCTATTTTCATGCAAAATCCAGGAGCCTACTATACAGATATATACATGTCTGTCATGTAATAACCACCATGTAAATATTCCTCTGAAATGTTATTTATTGGCGAATTTTAGGATGTTTGAAAATACTAAATAATATTATACATAAAAATGCCGACATGATAAACATTTGAGATCACTTAGAATTTTTTCCCCAAGAAAACACACACAAAATCCGAATAGAAAATATAGCAAAAGGACAAGACATGCAGACATTGTCAGAGTTAGAAATAATGATTTAAATGTAATGATGAATGTGTTCTTCAATACCTTTTACAGCAATTACAGCCTGACAGACCATTGGCATTCTAGCATTCAATTTTTCAATATAATCTGATCTCACAAAAGCTCAATAGAGTTCTGGAGACTGTTCTTGCCACTCCATTACAGTCAGAATTCTGGTTAACATCATTAATTGTTTGTGAAATGGATACAATTCTTTGTGAATTGCATGAAAATGTGCTTTTCTTTGGACTACAAAGTTAGAGTAGGAAGCTTCATAAATAACTTATATGTCCTACTCTGAGCTAACTTTCTATTTTCAGTTTAAATTAACTTATAAGGTGATCCTGCTTTACATCTGCAGTTTATAAAGTAGGATTTAATAGAAACCCTACAAACTTTGAATCATTCTTTTGAGGGCATCTTTCCACCACCTAGTGGAGACAGCCTGAAAATACTCTCACTTAACATTTCATTAGGAACACGATACTGATACTGGTTCGGGTCTCGTTTGCTCTCAAAACAGCCTCAATTCTTCATTGTATGGATTTATAAAAAAAAAATTATATATGTAAAAAATCAGGTGCATTTCATGCGGTGGATCTGTTCATTTTGACTTTTATTTTGAAAGATCGAAAGCCTGCTGAAACCGGAAGTTAACGCCGGAAGTAAGTCTTTTCCGGACACTCCGGAAGCTGCTAGCTTAGCTTTTAGGCTGTTTGATATAAATGTTAAACGTAGACATGATCTATTTGCGATTTACGTTGACTGTATAGTGAGAAATTGTGAACATACTTGGATGGCGTTAAGAACGGAATACACAGAGCGACCAGGAAACATTTCAGTGTTGATTTAGTTGTAGGTAGTTGGCTAACAACAACTAGCTGGCTGTTATTTAACGTTAACTAGCTAGCTAAATACTAACACTGTCTACCGCGGGAAACCAGTTTACTTGGCGGATATCTTTAGAGCATTTTATGCTTGAACGAGCTTAGTTTGAGCGTTCGTTGGAGAATGTACCACTGCCTGGTTGTTACCATTGACAACAAGACTAGGTAAGGTTCATACGTCACTATATTGTTGTAGCGGTTCATTAAGCGGTCATGGATACAGTCGAGCACGTGCGGATCTTCCCCATGAGCCTGTAGGCTCAGATTGAGTTTTTAATGGGAGCCGGGCAGCGTCTTAGCCAGACTTGTGGGCGATACTCACGCAGACGGAAGAAGAACCGGCGGCCCGAATGGAGTCGTTGGCCGGCTACGTTTATAAAGCGGCCAGTGAAGGCAGAGTCCTGACCCTAGCTGCTCTTTTACTCAACCATTCTCCGTCTGAGACTCGCTACCTGTTGGACTATGTGACACAGCTGGCTGGCCAGCGCTCTACTCCTCTCATCATAGCAGCAAGGAACGGCCATGACAAAGTGGTCCGTCTCCTTCTGGACCACTACCGAGTGGATACTGAGCAGACTGGGACTGTCAGGTTTGACGGGTAAGAATAATGTCCAAGACTAGAACAAATACCTTACATGCAAATTTCGAACGATCACAAATTCCTTGTTCCTTTGCATCTTCTAGGTACGTGATTGACGGAGCCACGGCTCTTTGGTGCGCAGCTGGTGCAGGACACTTCGAGGTTGTGCGGCTTCTCGTGTCTCACAATGCCAACGTGAACCACACTACCCTGACCAATTCCACCCCTCTCCGCGCAGCCTGCTTCGATGGGCGGCTGGATATCGTGCGCTACCTGGTGGAGCACAACGCCGACATCAGCATTGCCAATAAGTACGACAACACCTGCCTGATGATAGCTGCTTATAAGGGACACACGGATGTGGTACGCTTTTTGTTAGAGCAAAATGCGGACCCGAACGCGAAAGCTCACTGTGGTGCCACGGCACTGCACTTCGCCGCAGAGGCAGGCCATCTGGAAATTGTGAAGGAGCTGGTGCGATGTCTGGCAGCTATGGTGGTGAACGGCCACGGCATGACGCCGCTCAAAGTGGCGGCAGAAAGCTGCAAGGCAGACGTTGTCGAGTTGCTTCTCTCTCATGCTGACTGCGACCCTCACAGCCGTATCGAAGCATTAGAACTGCTCGGAGCTTCGTTCGCTAACGATCGTGAGAATTATGACATCCTTAAGACGTACCATTACTTGTATCTGGCCATGCTGGAGCGATACCGCGACCTTGAGAGGGTCATTGCCAAAGAGCTCCCGCCACCTGTGGAAGCTTATGGTGGTCGCATGGAGTGTAGGACTCCTCAGGAGCTGGAGTCCATCAGGCAGGACCGTGACGCGCTGCACATGGAAGGTCTCATGGTCCGTGAGCGCATCCTGGGCTCGGATAACGTAGATGTTTCACACCCGATCATATACCGTGGTGCCGTCTATGCCGACAACATGGAGTTTGAGCAGTGCATTAAGCTATGGCTACACGCCTTGCACCTGCGTCAAAGGAGCAACCGGAACACACACAAGGACCTCTTGCGCTTTGCACAGGTTTTTTCACAGATGGTGCACCTGAAGGAGCCAGTCCTGGCAGCTGACGTTGAGCAAGTGTTGTGCTGCAGCGTTTTGGAGATCCGGCGTAGCATGGCACGCTTGGAAACGGCCTCAGAGGCTGAGCGTCCGGCGTGCGCTGACAACTATGAATCTAACGTTTTTACTTTTCTCTATCTGGTGTGCATCTCCACTAAAACGCAGTGCAACGACGAGGACCGTGCACGCATTAACAAGCAGATTTATGATGTGATTCGACTCGACCCACGTACCCGGGAAGGCTCATCGCTGCTCCACCTGGCTGCCAGCTCCAGCACTCCGGTGGATGATTTCCACACAAATGATGTTTGCAGCTTCCCCAATGCACAAGTCACCAAGATCCTGCTGGACTGTGGCGCTCAGGTGAACTGTGTCGATAATGAAGGAAACAGCCCTCTGCACCTCATCGTGCAGTACAATCGGCCCATCAGTGACTTCCTCACACTGCATGCCATCATCATCAGTCTGGTCGAGGCTGGTGCACATACTGACATGACAAACAAGCAAAAGAAGACGCCGTTGGACAAGAGCACCACAGGAGTCTCTGAGATCCTTCTGAAAACGCAGATGAAAATGAGTTTAAAGTGCCTGGCTGCTCGGGCTGTCCGACAGCATCACATCCTCTACCGAGACCAGATTCCTAAAAGCCTAGAGGAGTTTGTTGAGTTTCACTGATCTTTATATTTCTTTCAGATTCTAAAGATTTTAAATCAGCTGGTGGTGCTGGTAATTCTTGATCAAGTTTTTTTTTTTTTTTTTAAAACTGTTTTCCCTTTTGTTAAAAGTGATTTAAGGTATTGAAATAACTCATCAGTGCATTTTTGAGGCCATTGATAATGAACTGAACTTAAAAATCCACTGAGAGAACATTTTTACTGACTGCACTTTGCTTAGGATGATTTAGTTAAGTTTTATTTTATTAACATATTTTATTAAAAATATTTAAAACATTGTCAGAAGATCTATTTTCTAAGGAAACTTTAGCAGAGAAATGATTTACTAAGTCTAAACCTTCTTTACCAGGCTGTAGACAAATTTCTTAGCAAATACACTAAGTCATGCCTGTAACAGGTTCTTTACATTTTTTAAAAATTTGTTTTGTTTGGTTTTTCCAACATTTCCCATCATGCCATTGTAAAGTCATTTGATATCTACATGACTGTGCTGCCGCCATGTCTTGTGTGGCCTTATTCCTGATGGTGCTTGGATCTTTTTATTAAAGGCTGAGAAAGCAACATATTGCGTGTGGCTCCTTGTGCCAGGAAGAGGCAAAGTCTGTAAACTTGAGAGTCTTTGCTTTATGTTTTTAAGAGCTGGTGATTGTACTGAGGTTGTACTTTTATTTTTAATTCAATTAACCAATATTAAGTCAACATTAAACATTGTCATCTCTGCCTCATACAGTCTACTTCAAGATTTTCTTCATGAGTCATTTATTCATGTTCAGTTGCCACACTGTCAGGGACACTTTTAACCATATTGTATATTGCAATAATGTGTGTTGTTTTTGTATACTACATGCTTCATATGAAAATGTTTGTCGTTTGCTAAAAGTGGAGATGGCAAAATATGCTGCTTCTTCTTTTCAGACACCGGTCACAAAAGTCTGCAGTTTGCTATTTTCTTCTCCTGTTATAGTCTGATGTTTTCACACAGCCATCATGTCAATATGTACTTTGCCAAACTTTTGTTCCAGAATCAGATTTATTCCATTTTTCTTGCAATATCCAGATAGTAGACATGAGTTCGGTGACATCTCTTTTAAAGAAAGTTTTTAATTTCCACATTACTTTGATTTAAAAAAAAAAATCAGAGTAAAATAAACCATAATAAATGTTACTTGCAAGTGATTAATGGTTGATCTCAACACTCATTTCCATAATGATGTAAACTAAGGCAGGACAGTTGATTTTAGGGTCAAATAATCCACCAAAAAACTATCCAAGTTCATCATTTCAACCAATAATTGTATTCCCTACTCCATGAAAATATAAAACATTTCTCTCACTCAATCATATTAAACATGTCCTTTTAATTCAGTTTGAAACTGGCAGGTACATTTAAGAAGAAGCCATTTTACAATAAAAAACAAACAATAAAAACAACCCCAAAACACACTTATTCCCATGGGTGACCTTTATTCTACCCTGCAGTAGCTCTTTCAGATTAAACATTGCCTTATGTTCTTGTTTTGTGTCATATGAATCCACCATTAACTGTAAAATGAAAAAAAAAAAAAAAAGCTGAACTTGGAAGTATAATATCTGCTTCTGTTACAGTGGTTAAACAATAAATGTCAGCCTAAAGTATAGAAGATGCATCCATGGTTCATTTAAGGTGCGATGAAACATCTCCATTAAAGCCGATGTCTAATGTGTATATTTTATATTACATTGCCATACTCCATTTCAAAAGGAGCTGTTTTTGTCACTGGTTAGTTACTAGTTCAAGTGCATTCACATGACCTGTGCTATTGCAACAATTAAATGATTACTTGCGACCATTATAATACAAAATGCAATGCGTTCTATTTCATCTGTTTAAGCATTTCTCTGTACTTTCATCTAGTACTGTACATTTATTAAATATACAACTCCCACGTTTCCTTTTAGCTCTATACTGTTAACAAATCAGGCCTTGCCACATTCAAGGCTTCTGTCATAATTTATATGACTCATCAGAGATCCGCATCTTTACTGCATTAGATCACTTGGGTCCTGTGAGAAAGTGGGAGGGCTCAGCAGTGCATGACAAATGTAAGAAATTGCCAGAGTGCTTCAAAGACGGACCCATGCTCCTGGAGCATCCCTGAGTTATAGCCTTGGGAGGGAAAGCTCACACCATGGCTTTACCGCTGCTCTGTGGTTTTCTCGTCTTCTTCACGTTGTCTCTCCCTGTGAAAGAATCCCAGCTACAGACAAACAGAACCTAAAGTGAGTTCTTCCTCCTAATATGTACAAATCCACTATGACTGACGTTAAAGACAGCATAAATTATTACAAGATCGTATTGATTCATGAACAACACATACATTTGAATTGTTTATACAGTATACTGTATATTTAATATTGTGTAACATCTGAGAGCCAATTTAGTCCCTGTTCTCACCGCAGTGGCAATAAATGCTTATTTTCTTTGTCTGTATCTCTCTCACATCTCAGATATCTCTCACATATTTAACTTTGAAAATCGCAAGCATATTATGTAATGTCAAATTATGTAGGGCATCAAGTCCCTATGTATGAGCTGTTAATATAGAAACAACAATGTATGTGTATATGCATTGCACGAGTGTATTAATATCAATTGTTCATTACTACTTCTGCTGTTATACAAAAAGAATGGAACCGCTACTGACCAATTAATCTTAAACATTCAACCATGCTGTAGTAAAAGCTAATATACTCAGTTTCCACATAGCTTATTATTTATTTATTTTATGGTAACCTGAGTTGATTCTAGAGTCTGTTAGGGCCCTAGGCAAAATTTAGCTGGAGGCCTCTCCAACCAGCGTTCATCACCATTATCTTAAATAATACCACCAATTGGTTTAATAATCACCATTATTAAATAAATAATAAAGAAGTTCTACTGGCCTGGGGCCCCAAGCAGCACCTCTGATGGTACTGTAACACTTACCTTATTCATTTAGAACAGACATACTTTATACTGTAAAAAGTCACCTTTCTGCCATGAACAACCTGTCAGCCATCTTCTACCCTGGCCTTCAGTGGAACAGGGCCACTATAGGGCTAGTGCTGACTAGATTTTATTTGAGTGGTGTTTGTTCTCAGCACAGCAGCGACTGACATTAGTGTTCCACTAATTCAAGAGATCTCTGATTCTGATTGTTTTTTGCCTTTTTTTTTTTTTTAAGTATTAGGTATTTTATTGAACTTTTAAATAGATGTGCATGTCATTAAGGTCTGTTCTAAAAACATTCACTGATGGGCCGCTGTACTGGAAATAGTGGGGAGCAGCTGCCTGCCAAAGCCCACATTCAAAACCAGTCATTGAAGAACTTTTCATGAAAACACATCTGCTAGTGTTGTCATCGTAAACAACACTTTGTCTCCTTATTAATTGCTTCTAAATCATTTCAAATTGCTTTTGAACCATCTGCGTTGTGTTTTGATCTTTCATTACTGCCAGTTAACATGAGTGTGAGCTTCCACCACTGTGCTGCAGCTGATATCTAGTGCTGTGGGGTTTTGGCAGGCAGACATTTATTGCAAAATCTCCCAAGTAAAATGTGTAGTAGAATTAGTTGTAATGGTTCATGATATTCAGTTTTATTCCAACAACATAGACAGCAGCTTAGACAAGCTGTGTGCGAGATGGCAGGGATTCTCCTGAAACTGCACATGCATGTCGTTCTTTACCTCCTAAACACAGCGCCTGGGCATGTTTGATTTAATGTTCTGGGATGTTCAATTAAAAAAAGGAAGTATGAGTATTTTGAAAGTTTTTTCATGTTGTGGTAGTAGTACCGGCAAGAATTTAAAACTCCTTTTGCCTCTGTTTAAACCCCGCCCACAATGCTGCGGTATCTGACATCAGCGTAACACACACACTGCCATGTCTGTATCACTGCTGTGGTGAGAATAGTCCAACATCCAAGTAAAATGTGCGTACCAGTTTCTGTTATGGTCTTTATTCACTGACAGAGCAGTGGGACCTGATGGCTTACAGTTATCAGATGGACTGTACATCTAGGTTTACCTGATTAAATTAATTGATTAGTGTAGATACTAGAGTAGCCAATACACTGGCAACTGAGTGTGTATATGCAATACAATGACTGGTGTATAATAATGAATCAGAATGACATGCCTTCCAGAGAGCTAGCACCAGCAGAGCCAAAAGCTGTAGGCCTCCCAAAGTGCTTCCGATTATAATCCAAATGGGAATTTTGTAATCTTCATCCTTCCTAATCTCCAGAATGATCTATAGTCATAAAAAAAAAAAAAATATATATATATATATATATATATATATATACACACAATGTGGATATACTGTATAAAATATATGAAAGGTATGTAGTTATACACATATATCATATATAATGAAAACTTTTATTGTCTATTATTATTATTAATATTTTTATTATTAGGGTTCAAGCACTGGCGCACACACACAAACACGCTTATATCACACACACATCCTTCACACACAGACCCACACACACGCAGAAACACACTTACATCAGACACACATTACAAAAGTTAACACTCTCACAGACGAACACACACACGCATACACAAAGACACTCATATATCATACACACACACACACACACACACACTAACGCACTCAACAAATATTTAGGGTCCAAACTGTATAGCCCTGTATAGTGTGTGAGGTGTGCAAGTTGTGCGGTGCCCCCGGGGTGGCGATGGCGCATGGTGCTTGGGCCCGTTATCGTTGCTTGCAACTATATTTATTATTATTATTATTATTACTATTTGCTTTCTTTAGTAAAACAATAATAATTCTTTTATTCTTTACAGTGTTTAGTTGTGAGTAGCATTATTTTGTAGTGCTCACATGTCTTGTAGGTCTTTCCTCATGCAGGAACGCGGGGCTGTTTGGACTCAACTCAATGGCTGCCGTTATCACCAGCTCCAAAGCCTTGAAGTTGATCTGGACAACATACAAGAAGTACATTTTTACCTGACGCTACTGCACTGATCACACTTTTAAGCCAGAGTCGGATGCTCCCTACACAAATTGCCCCTCCCGCCCCTCGTGTCAAAGCAGCATCAGTGTTTGTAACTTTTTGATCTTTTGGAACTACCTTTCCAGCTTGTGTTGTGTGCTTCCGTCTCCTCTCTAAGTTTGAGTAAGTAAAAGTAACGATAGATTTTATATGTGAGAGAGAGAGTGCAATACGATAGCTTATTTCATTAGATAAATACAAGACAAAACAACAGTGTTATAAACATTAGCTTGAAAAAAATTGCCATTTCACGAGTGAATAATATGCTTATTTGCGAGCTGACATGCACTCATAACCGTGCACTGGAATTAAAACTTGTGTGATGCGACTCGGGATGTGACAGAACCAGTGCTACCAACATATTTTATTCTATCTAATGTTTATCCTTGACTTTCAAACATGGATTTCTTTATAGACATGTAGAATGTTCAAAATATAATTCTTAATTTAAATGCATTTTTTTTTTTTGCATAGTTGCAGCTTACAGTATAATAATGCAATAATGTTGTGAGGCTTTTGTTGTTTCTAAGCAGTTGCTATGGTACTGCAGGACTTGACAGAACCCATCCGTGGAAAGAAGGTGATTTTCTTCCCAATAAATGTATTTCCTGGTAATTATAATGATCAGATGTGTAAAAATCATGTTTTTCCATAAGCAAAGTTGCATGTAAACATTTTTTTAAACCCTAAAACCAAAACATGATTAAGTGGATGAAGAGCACTCACTTTTACATGCAGAGCAATTTTGGAGTTCACCCATTAGAAAAGCAAAAGCAAGTGTAGATGAACATATGCTCCAGGTATTGCTCCCTCGGACAGAGCCAGGTATTGGTATCGGTACTTGGTATCAGATATACTTGTACTCATACTCAGTCTGATAAAAAGTAATATGGAGACATCCCTAATGCTGACTTTCTAATAATTTAGTACATTAGTGCCTTGTACTGCAATGATGCATCTAAAAAAAAAAAGGCAAAATAATTGTTTCTTATATGAAATTTGAGAGATTACCAGCTCCCTTCATCATCAACAACAAGAGGGAAGAAACGGGTGGTGTTTTATGAAAAACACTACAGTAGGGTTAGGGCTTGATCTCCCACACTGAACACATTAAAGCCAGAGTGAGCAAACTGAATTTCTGAAAAGGAGCCACAATGCATTAAAGTCCAGCTGCTTACTTTCTGTAGCGTGTGAAGGTTTAGCCGTCCTGCAACAGTCACACTCGTATCTTGTTGGGGTTGAAGCATGAGCCTGCACTGTGCAGAGATAGCTTCAGCAGTCGACGAATTCTGTTTCAGTAAACAAGAAATATGGCTAAGCAATGCATACTGAAGAGATACAGAATTGTAAATGACAGGGACAAACAAACCAGGTAGTCTTTTACATTTATAATCAACTGCAATAAAAACGACTAGAAACACTCTTTTTTTTTTGTACAGTCATCAAGTCCTTTTTTTGAGCTAAAAAGATTTTTCCATTTAGCCAGTGTTTATCTTTTGCAAAATACTGAAAACAGATAAATACCAGCTGTGGGGTGAGTGAAAGGTCTTCATCTGAGGGCACATCTGTCATAGTGACACGTGGAACTGTGCACTGAGAGCCAGAATTCTAAAGAAAGCACGAATACACTGTGAATCATTACTGAACAGCAAAGCACATACAGATATACTTCATTACTAGAAAGCAGAACAGATCTGCTGGGCAAGCAAGTTAGAAATCAGCTTGCTAAATTGCTCAAAACTCAATACACAGTTTGAGACAGGTAAAGAAATCACTTTTTTTTGTATATCAAGAAGCCAACAAAACCACAAAGTAAAAACAGGTACTTACTTATAAAAGACAATTTGAAAATTCTGTTTCATCCCCTACCTGATTGACATTTATATCTGAAATGTACAGAAGATGATTGCCATTTTTAGTCATGGAAAAAACATCTACTGTCAGGAGCAGATGAGAAACAGGGAAGAGACCAAGGTTCTGGAGCTGCAATGCGATGCAATGTAAGTGTTATCATTTAAATTATTATGAAGTTGACACAAAAACGACAGACATGTGAGCAACTTTGTGGCATTAGGAAGAAGGGGTGAATACTACCTGATAAGACAGATTGAAGGTAGGTCCGGCTGCTCCTGCATAGCCTAGATTAGGCACAGACTTAATTTGAA
Source organism: Clarias macrocephalus (assembly GCA_011419295.1). NCBI lineage: Eukaryota > Metazoa > Chordata > Actinopteri > Siluriformes > Clariidae > Clarias > Clarias macrocephalus. Next base: position 76,372 of record JAAGKR010001380.1, read on the forward strand.
AGCGAACCGGGCTGGAATCCCTGGATAATAAAAGCAGAAGAAAAAAAAAAAAACACTAAGCTGCACAGTTTAGCTTCTACAATGTTTGGTTTGTACTTCAATAAAAGTGTGCACAGTGTATTTTCTCTTTTCTGCACTTACAAACATCACTCCTTATAGGCCATGCTGTTAGAGGAAAAGAATCAGTGATGGGGTGATGTGATGTGGCCCAAGACAAAACAAGGTCACAGTAACAACCTCAAATTCATTTATTTACAACAATAACAACACATTACTATGGAAAAGATAACATATTAAAAAGAAGGAGAACATTGTTCAAGCCATGGTGTTATGGAAAATTACACAACACATTCATAATGGAGCATGTATCAGTCATGTGGTATACAGTACATTGGTTATGTGGGTGGTGGTGGTGATGTCATGTAAGACGCTAAAGGCACAGTTTAAGAACATAAACGTAGGTCTGAGCTTCTTTACTGACTCATAAGATGATAACTTGATGAAAAAAGTGAGATATTAATACTGTACGACATGAATGACTCACACATCTACTTGGGTTATGTTGGTTTATTACCTTGTAAAGAGGATATCAGCTTCATGCCTTAAAGGGTGATATATATTATTAATGTTGTCTTCTGGAGTTACCTCCTCACCATCACTAAAAAACACAAAAAGCTGTTCAACACAGATCCGCATGCATACATACAATACAATACATACAGAGGATCCCAAAACATTAAACAGAAATAAAATACTATATTGTAAAAATAAAATATGTTATGTTTAAAATACATAATTACAACTCCAGCTCACTGTGACTTTTCTCTTCACTATTTGAATGCACTATTAAAACTGCAATATATTTAACTTTACCTGGATGCCTTAATCAAAACTTGCATGTAATCCAGAAAAACAGATCTGCTAATTTCCAATTCCAACCGGAAGAACACCTAGGATGAAGCACATTCATACATATGCACATACACCCATGGTAAATTAAACAATCTGCACCCGGATATAATGTATTTTTTTTAAAAACATATACACATGTTTCAGAAATTAATAAATTGGATTAATTATATACAATATATACTGTATATATATATATATATATATGCTCTGAAATGGTTAAGAATTCTGCAAGAGAAAGGCAAGCCTTAACAGATTAAAGATAAATTATGGTTAAGAAGAGAAACTGAAGTAGATAGAAAAAAATAATGATAGATGGCGTATTACTACTTGAGAGTTGAATGAAATAGATTAATTGCTATTTTCTCTGGACTGTTCCTGTGTAATGTGCACTAGAATTAATTTGTGTCTCTGTTGATTTTCTACAGTTTTGCTGCAGATTCATCTTCATTAGTAAACCCCTGACCCTTACCCTTCATCATCATTTGCTGACATGCTTTTTGACAGGCTTTTTGGTATTTGGTCTCTGTACACAACCACGTTATATTTGGAATGAAACAATCATATGATGTGAGCAAAATGAGCAAGGTTAAAGATTTTTAGCTTTAATTCAAGTGGTTTGACAAAAGAGGCCTTCAGGAATTACAGCCATTTTCACTCACACACACACGCACACACACACATTAACTGTCAATGACTTTCTGAAGTCTGGAACCCATGAACATGATCAAATGCTGAGTTTCCTCCTCAAGATGCTTTGTCTTTAGTGCCTTTAGTCTTGTCTTCAGTAAGTGAAAAACATGCTATATAGGGTTGAGAGCAGGTGACTGACTTGGTCAGTAAACAATATTCCATTTCTTTGCCTAGGAGAAACTCTTGGCTAGCTTTAACTGTATATTTTGGGTCAATATCCATCCGCAGTATGAAGCCTACCAGCTTTGCAGCATTTGGCTGATTCTGATCAGAGATTATTGTCTTATACATTTCAAAATTCATCCTGCCACCTTCATCAGCAGTCAGGTCATCAATAAACACTAGTGACCCAGTTCCATTGGCAGCTATACACGCTTATGCCATAGCACTGCCTCCACCATGCTTGATAGATGATGTGGTATGCTTTGGATCATGAGCTGCTTCTCTCTTCCTCTGTAACGTTTCTCTTCCCGTCATTCTGGTATGTTCATTTTGCTTTCATCAGTTCAAAGAATCTGGCAAAAAAAAAGTTTTTTTCTGGCAACTCTAAGCTGGCCTTTCTGTTCTTGAGTGTCACCAGTGGTTTGCACCACTTGATAAAGCATTTGTATTTACTTCATAAAGCCGTTTCTTGACAATAGACTTTGACAATGCCACACCTCAACAGTGTTTTTTCGACTTGGCAGGATGATGTCCAAATGTTCTTCTTCACCATGGACAGGATTCCACTTTAGTTGTCCTCCAGGCCTTTTCCTGGTTCTGAGCTTGCCAGTTAATTCTTTCATTTTAAGAATGTTCCAAAAGCTTGTATTGGCGACCCATTTTTTTCTGCTATTTTTTCAGGCTAATGGTGGTCTCCTTCACTTGCATAGACCCATCTTTGGACCACATGTTGAGAGTTCTAGTGAACAGCTACCAAATATGGCACTCGAAAACACCTCCAAGCCTTTTATCTGCTTATTCACGTTTAGCTGACTAGTTTGCTATTTAGCACATTTATACGTTCGGTTGCTTAAATGCACTGAGGTAAAATATGATGTAGTTGCACTTTTAAGGTAGGTGGAATGCATTGCGTTTTTCTCACCTGAGCAAGAGATCTCAACAGCGGACCACTGACATTGCAGTTCCTCTGTAGACTTTCTGTTGTCTCACATTTGATTTCTACATCGGGAGGAGTCTGGAATGTAAGAAACACACGTGTCACCTTGGCATTAATCATATAAGAATGGCTAACTACTGTATAATACTTTCGATTCCTTTCTCAACAGTCTTCCTTCAGGCTATTTTCAAGGCATTTGTCTTAAAGTCATACAGTCAAACTGACTCACTAATAAACACAATGTGTCTCAAATCAAAATATCCAACATACTGACATTCGTAAGAAATTAATGTATAAATTAATAGAAAAATTAATTTATAAATATATTTCTGCATTTTAGAATCAGCCATGGGGAATTTGACAGTAATAAACCATATAGACCAATCACCCACAACACTAAGAATACTGAATTTAATAACATTGATTATCAATTATAAACCAGTACACTGGTGACAGGATCAGCAGCACCCAAAGTTCATCTACACATATGGGGACCAAAGGCTAGCCTGTCCAGCCCAATCCCACAGAAAAGCGCCCATTGCTGACAAAAGTCAATGATGGACACCCAGTGCATCATAGCCTGCAGTGTATGGGGTTTAGCAGGCAAGAAGATTGTTGAACGGCCTCCCAAAATCCACACAGCTCAATATGATCAAGCTTCCATGAAATGCAGCGGACAATTCTGATCCATGGACGCCTCACCCCGCAACCCACAGCACCCAAAGGAGCTGCTTTTTTGCTGTTGTATTTGAATGTTATGACTGATGTATATACACTATGTGCATTGTATGTTTATGTGAAAGCAAACCTTCACCATCAACCCGGAGAATTGCAGGTTTGCTGAGTGAGAAATGTGAAGCTGTGTGTTGTAGGCGTTTTCTCCTCTATTCTCCAGTCGAACTTCCACCAATACTCTTCTCCTGCTGGTTTCTATCACTCGTCCAGTGTTCTCCCTCGTCCCCGTCTGGACACACAGTGGGCATGTAGCACACTCTCTCCAAGCACAGAATTGTCTGGAATCAAAAACACATACAAGCCTAGCAGGTAGAGCTGTTTGCAGAGGGATTGCCTTAATACATGTGCTTGTGTGGGAAACAACACGCAAAAGCATTCTTCAGGTCTAGTATGTGTACTACAGGTTTGAGTCTGGTTTTCATATTGACACACACCTACGGTCCAGAAGGTCATTGCTACTCTGTAGCGTCAAGTTAGGTACACATTGATCTTCTTCCTCACATCCATTCCAAAAGGGCAGCTGAGGAAAGAAAATGTGACGAAGAAACACTATTAACCTCACATTTAGCATAGCAATACAATGTTCAGGTAGCTTTAGCCTCTTAAGGCTTATTTTAGCTGTGAGTTACCTCTAAGCGTAGTGAGGTGGACCAGCCATCATCCAGTACAGGGCCTTCATCGGGGTTCTGCAGTTCCACGTCCACATTGAACACCACTGGCCGAGTGTAATCAGTCGTTTCCTATACACAGTAACCAGACTTTGATACACATCACCCTTTAAACTGATAATAAAATTAGGATAGACTTTTCAAAGGGGTGATGTCGGACTCACATGGACATGGAAGTAAATGTGCTCACAGTGCTTTGTGTCTGGTAGGACAGAGATATTTGCGGAAGGCTGTGTTTCCGTGTTATCTAGCACTGCTCTGGGACTGTAGCGTCTCTCATCAAATGCCCAGCTCTGTTTGAGAGCTACAGAGAGACCAAGTGACAGACAAAATGAAAATGAAATATAATCAAATATAATAATAAGATAGATGCCTAATACCCACATTCCTTGGCATTGGTGGGACACACTGGTGTGTTTAACATGCACATGATGCTGAATAATGTTACAAAATCTCCTGTGGCTGTGGGTTAGGTATTAAACCTACATTTATTGTCTACTAATTAAATTTGATGTCTTCTTACATTCTGAAATAAGGTTAAAGCATAATAGTGCATCTCAAAAAACTATATCAATTTTTTTTTTTTGTTAAAAGTCAAAAAGTGAAAAAGTCTAATATTGTCTAAGCTCATTACATGCAAAAAGTTTTTTTTGTTTTAATTTCAATGACTATAGCTTACAGCTCTTGAAAAAAAAAAACAGTTTTTTTTTATTGAATATTTCCTAAAATTTATTTAAAATGCACAATAAATTGCATTACATAAATGTAATTTTTCTGAAAATTTCATGTTAATTTATGCAGTTGATACTGGGCTCCTTTTACCACAAATTAGTAGCAGAATGGTATAGAGGTGACCAGCCTGTGGCACTGCTAAGGCATTACTGAACACCACATTGCACAATTGCATATCAGCTCTCCTGTATTGTCGGGTCTGGGTTTTCTTAACTTCCCTTGGACAAAAGCCTTGAGTTGGCTGGCCAAACAAGCAAAGTACTATCATGATCAGCAAACCAGTTAGTTGAGGTTTTGGCACTATTCCTGCTGGAAAAGGAAATTAGCATCTTCATCTTGATGACTGCGTTGATTTTGGAGTCGATGAACCACAGTAGACCAACACCAGAAGGCGACATGGCACGCCAGATCATCACAGACTGTGGAAATTTCAGAAGCTAACTTGGATTCTGTGCCTCTCCAATCTTCCTGTAGATTCTGGGACCATGATATCCAAATAAAATGTGAAATTTACTTTCATTTAAAAAGAGGACGTTGGACCATACATTAAGTACAGTAAGACAGTAAGACACTTCTGTTGTTGTTCCTGGACTGTTGTTCAGGAATGGCTTGATACTAGGAATGTTCCAGAAGGCGTCTTTTGCTTGTAGCTCTTGATGAGCCTCATAACTGTCCTGACTGATCAATTGTACATTCGTACAGTACATTGATGAGGAAATAATCAAGAGGTCTGTTCTATTGGCTAAATATCATATTTTAAATGACCTTTTATAAGGACATTTTTCAGACTTGTTATTTGTATGCCATTATTCTAAGAGTCTATTCTCTTGTGTTTGTTGGCGTTGCAATTTGGAATGTAATATATAGTTAACTAAATTGATTAGGCTTGTTTCCATTTTGCCATAGCAAACTTCATCAATGCTTAACTTTAACTGTAAAAAAAATAATAAAATAAATCACCCTTACATTTAGGTTTAAGCCATTTAAGCAGAGTGACTTTTTTTAACCACAAAGTTCTTTGCCAGCAATAAATAAATAAATAATTAAAATTAAAATAAAAATTCAAAATAATTTTGGTAAGTTATATTTATGTTTTCATTAAAACAGAGATATTTCCAAGGATACTATTGGCAGAAAAACTACATTCTTTGTTAAATCCATTGTTTTCATAATTTTTTGGCTGGTTATCCAGAATTCTTCGGCAGCGAATAAATACTGTAAATAGATAAACACCTTGGATCTGCGATCCATGACTACCGTTGAAGAGAGAGTTCTGCTTATCTTAATGAAGAATGTTATTATTATTTTGGTAACTAAAATATTCTTTAATAAAAAAAATCATCTCATTCATTTTTTTTTTCAAAGATTGATGATGGAACAGGTTAAATATCTTTCGACTAAACCAGACTGAGAAGATACCAGCCAAGAGTTAGCTTTGTTTTGAGAGAGGTTGAGAGAGTTAAAAAATGTTTGCGTATATATGAGAGAGATAGAGAGAGAGAGAGAGAGAGAGAGAGAGAGAGAGAGAGAGCGTTCCATAAATTAGATCCAGATGAGGAGTGAGAGGGAGAGAAAAGGGACAGACCCTGTTTTATAGTGGTTTCTATGGTTGTGTTTTCTGTAGCCTAACACATTAGGAAAAAAATCTATTCTAGTTAGGTGGAAAATACTACACAACCTCTCGTGTCTGTGCTCATGTGTATGCAAACGGACAACCAATCATTTCTACTTTAAGGCTAAATCTTTAAAACAGGCAATAATTATTGAAATTGTCATAATTGCTCCAAGATACTTTCGCAAAGATGAGTTACAGTGATTACATACCCACACTTTGTGTTTCTTGCATCTGGGTCCGTGCTTTGACGGTGACACAGACTATGGCTGCCATGCAGGTCACCTCTTTGCCTCCTCGCACACAGTCTTTGTTGAACACATTTATCTTTGATGGCTCAAAATGAACATCAAGGTGCACACGGACCACGCAGCGAGACCTGTTCATTTAAACCAGAAGCAAGCAGTAAAACATATATATATATATATATATATATATATATATATATATATATATATATATATATATATATATATATAAAGACACTTTATAGCTATTATCTTGTGCAGTGATAAAGTGATAAATAGTGGAGGTTAAGGTACTGGTCTAAGGTTATTAGTTCAAGCCTGTGCTCTGTCAGTGTGTTACTGTTGGCCCACATTAAGCAAGGCCCATAACCCTCTCTGCTCTGGGGGTGGTGTATCCTGTCTGACCCCTGCAATAATGGCTGTCTTCTTCTGCTGTCAGTTTATACGAGCCAAGAACTTACCAGAGTATGGCAGCAGCACCAAGAGCACCTACAGACAAATCCGCCAGTCCATCTCCATTTATGTCCAACGCACCATGGACACTCCGACCAAAATACTGCAGGCCTGAGGATATGTCTGCAGCTGCTATTCTCTGACAACACAGAAGTATAAAGAGCGAATGAGAAATTAATTCCACTGGGACTTATATAATATAATGTCAAACTGTAACAGCTTTGAGTTCTACCTGCTTATACTTTGGCTGAACACCATTGTGCCGGCTATAGAAAAGGTAGATTGCACCGCTGTGATCATCCTCTAGAGGGGCACCTACCACCAGCTCACCGTAACCATCACCATTTAGATCAGGCATAGAGGACATGGCGGAGCCAAAGCGAGAGTTATGAGCCCAATCTGCTGGCTCAAGAAAACCCTCCAGGTGAACATCCCCCTTCAGATGGAGGAGAGTTAATGTACTGTGTGCAGGAGAGCATTCAGGAGTTTTGTAATAGTAATGCTTGAATGGTGCTTACCTGATGGTTCAACCTGTAGATGTAAACTCTGCCTGTTTCCCAGCCTTTGCTGAAGTACATAGGAGCAGCCACCAGGAGCAGATCAGTCAAACCATCCTCATCCTGATCTAGGGGAGTTAACTCGCTGCCATAATATGAGCCGATCTACAAAAGGAGACAAACAGAAACCAGACCAAATACATTATGTTGGAACAAGAAACAATTTGGCGCGTTGCTCTTTTCTTAATCATTATATCTACGCATGTTCCATATGTCCCAGTACACATCGGGTACCCATATACTGTACATCGATCAGAAGTTTTAGATACAAAAAAGAAACTCATTACATCCAATCTGAGGATGGTCTGACTGAGATCACATTCTCCAAGATCTCTCACACACACATATGAGCTGCACATGTTCTGTAGTGTCAGATCTCATCTGGACCAGGGGATTAAGTCTAGACAATGTCTTCCATTTATAAATGTGTTCTCCATTAAGAAACCCCAATCGATCATCACAGCTACAGTATTACTAACCTAATACCATGATACCCTCTATGTCCACCTGTGCCAAATGAAGAACGAGTGAGAACAGAAATGGTCAAATACCAGACGTGGAAAGTAACGAATTACATTTACTCGCATTACTGTCTACATTGTGTAGTTTTTTTTTTGTTGTGTACTTCTACTTGTTACTTTTACTTAAGTAAGTTTTGTGCTTTGTATAAATCAGGGTTGTCCATATCCAGTCCTGGAGGGCCAGTGTCCAACACTGTTTGGTGCTTCTTCTTCTCAAACACAGCTGATTTAACTAATCTGTTAATTACTAGGTTCAGTGGGTGTGTTTAGTTGTTGGTGAATTACAAACTGTGCTGGTCACTGGCCCTCCAGGACTGGATTTGGACACCCCTGTGCATCATGTGTATCATGTCCTGGTCGCGCGCCGCTCCAGACTCCACTCCAGGTTTTCTGACTGTCCCCACATCGGCGTCTACCTGACCTTCCACACGGTCGCTTCCTCCCTGAGAGTGACGTCATCAACCAGCGGGACCATATATAAACCGGAGAGAGACGCGGGAAAGAGGAAAGAGGTTGTGATTTTGGCGTTTTGATATTTGGTTGTGTATTTTGGTTTTGACTTTTTGCCTCCCATTGACTTTGATTATTGCTTTGCCCCTGTGGTTTGGTTGGTCTTTGTATATATTTGTAGATAATTTCACTGTATGTTTGTGCACTCACCAGTAGTAGGGGCCTGGCTGCCGTTTATTTTGGGAAGAGGGAATTTATTCACTGTTTTTGGTTTAGGGAGTCAGGGAAGGTACCTGTATTTTTGTTTGTGGTGTTTTTTTTTTTTTTTTGTTTTTTTTGCAGGTAATCTAGCTGCTAAATATAAATACCATTTTGTTTATTATTTTAGCCTGGGTCCACCCTGAATCTAATCCTCCTCCTGTTGTGTGTGTGTGTATTTTTTTGTAAAGCATTATTTCATCAGTTCTTTCTGCCATATACCACCATTCCCATATAGTTTAAAATAGAGCCCTGAACTATTCTTTTGCTGTGCGGCCCAACCCTAGATTGGGACATAACGCCATATTTAAGTGACCACTTTGATTTTCAAGCACAAGAAAGACAACAGCTTTATAATGCAAAGGTGTTCCTTCAGTTAATAACCACTAGTTTGAGATTTATATCTGCTCATCTTTTTTGAACTACGCTAGAATGCCTCATCCCACCCCCGCTGTAAAAAAAAGTAAAAAATTACCTGGTAACTTTTACTCTGGTATAGTCATAATATGGAAACTTAGAGAATGGTATGCTGAAAGAGTAAATAAAGCACTGGCACAGTTACCTGTTGGCCGGTTAGAGAGTGTAATATGGTGAGGTTGCCCACGTTGGTAAGCGTGAAGATAATCACTTTGCCTGTGTGGTTATACCGAGGAGCTCCAGCCACATACAGCTGGCCATAATGAGCTGATACTATCGAGGACACCACATAACCTAGAGTCACACATGCACACAAAACATTCACTAATCATTTTTGGGGAGGTCAGTTCTCTGATGAGTATGAACATATTGTATTTCTTTGGCTTCCCTTTTGTGGTAATAACTAAAAAAAATGAAGAAGATGCAGGGGTGAAATCCCTTGGAAGCTTGGTTATGCTACTTTATGCTTATGATACTTCCTTTCTTTTAAGTAGGCGTGTAAATATCAGGCTTCACAAAATGCACAAATTTAGATTCATCAGGGCTTCATTTATATCTTAGTGGATCACAACTTTACAACTTTACAAATGTTGTGAATTTTTTTTGTCATTGAAAAAAATTAACTCTTCCAGAAGTGGAGAGTGAAAAGATCACTCTCCACTTCTACTGCATCATAACATGTACAGTACATAGTTTGTCTTACCCAGGTAAGCTCCATGGTTCTTTAGCTCCTCAGGAAACTCTTTGAGGTAGGAGGACTTAGGAGGAATCACATTGCCATTCTGTGTCTGTTTAAGGACAGCACCATTCCACTCATAAGCTCCTACAGCACCTACCAGAACACCATCCTATGGATAAATAAATTCATGTTATTGTAGAAACTCTTTTGCGCAAAAGTCTTATGGCACCTTTCATTTCTTTATATTTTGGTTCAGATTTTCTAATATTTTTAATGTAGTATTAAGGAACAGTTTTCCAATCTTCCTAAAGGACCTTTATGACTCTCATTTCTGGCATATTTTTGTATCTCCTTTTTAGTCTACTCCCTGGATCTGACCAGTTTCAGAGGAATGTTTTTTGTTTGTTAAGCCACACAGTGACCTATGAATCATTCTAGCATAAAAAACTAATGGAAGGCATAAACCAGTGAGAAACAGGTGCAGATGATGACAGGCAGATCAGGCCGATGATTACTGGCTACACTGGTGATGCTGAATGCTGAGTGGTTGAAACAAAAAAGAGAGGTTGCTGCTGAGGTTGTTACATGAACAACCTATTTTTAAAATGTATCTTTAGGCATTTTGGAGCCTGTAATAGTAAAACTTGTGTTACATTTCTTACATCATTTAATTTTATTTAATTTAATATGGAGAAATGAAGGGTGACTTAAGATTTTGCACAGAACTCTACAGTAGGTCTGGTTTGGAGCATAAACGTCATATATTGGTCCTTAGATCACACACCTTAAAAGTCACATATACTATTAAAGCAAATTACTCTTAAGTTAAAACATATCTCTGAGTTCCCCCAAAGTGTGTTAATGCCCCAGCCGAAATACCTCTCAGAAATATTTTTTTTCTTTCAATATTATTTTCTATATTTTCCTTCTTCTCCAACTGCGTAGTTTCCGTGTCTACGTAAACAAAAAACTGTGGAGGGTATCTTCCTATATAAAAAGCTGTGGAGGGGATCTTCCTATATAAGGTCACACAAGGTCACAGTCTTTGTATACGCATTCACTTACTCATCTGAATGTTTACAAATGAAAAGAGGGAATTTAGAGGGAACCTTGCTGTTCAAGGCCTGCATATGACCTGTTGCAACTAATGAGAAAGTAAAAGCTAAGATTACACCCTTAAAAGTGACATAACGAGGGTAGTACTGAGGCTGCAATGGGAAATCTGGACTGGGAGAGAATCATTTACTTCAACAGGCTCTGCACTCGCTGTTCCTTCATACCTAACCTATTTTGTAATGGCAAAAAATTCTTTCCTAATAAAAGTAAAACAGATACATGAAGGCGGAAATAGTTCAGAGCAATATACACCTATTTCATGAGTCTATCTTACTGTAATGACTTTAACAGTTATCTGACTGCTGTACTGCATGCTAGAATTAATTAAAATTTTATCAAACAGGTGTACTGATCATTCCCATATTGTAGCAGGTAGAACCGCATGCATGCAGGACACTCACATATATTGCACTCATTTCAAATGCTTAAATCTACAGAGATGCTAGAAAGAGCATTACAGGTCCATGAATAAGAGAACATGAACACTGCATACACATTCTCTCACAATTGGTAATGTGTGTGCATTTGTGTGTGTGTGTGCATGTGTGTATATGTGTCCATGCCAGAAAAAAAACAGCAGCACATTACCCTCACTAACCTAGTGCTTAACCCAAGCACTCTAAGTTTATCTGTATTACACAAGGAATTTCCGCTGTTAAATAAAATCCTGAAAAAAAAAATTGGATCAAATTCACAGGTTAATTAAAAACCTCCTGCACTAGACACGAGAGTCAGTGCTACAGCTGTCAAGAAATAGGGAGCGCTGTTCAAAGTTTCCCAGCTCAAACACTAGCCAACTATTCTTTCATAGATCGTCGACGTGGACAATTTGACTGACTGCCACAGCACATTTGCACAGACAAACTCCCTCAGTGATATCAGTTCTAAGCTCCATGCGCCTCTCAGTATCTTTTATTAGTTTATTATTATTTATAGGCATCTAGTCTTTCATGGGATACAACTGGGAAAAAATAGTATTCAAATGGATTGTTAAAATAGTAACAGCATGGCATATTTTGGAGGCCAAGAATATGAAGGAAAAGGAGCACATAGACCGACTGATTGTCTCTAGGAAAGGAAGAACCAGAAAAAAAGATATTTATTCCCACATAGTTATGATCATTATAAGTTCTAAACCAAAGTCAGAATTGATACTAAACCCAAAAAATTTGAAATATTAGAAACAGGAAAGGATTTCAACCTTATTTTCATGTCTGACATAAAGTTTCATACTCAACTATTTCTACAAATTCATGCCAATATCGTGTGGACCTCAGGAGCACCCTGAACTTTTATCCTTTAAAGTCTAAACCAAAGACCACCCTCAACTAAACAAAAGGGACACTATTCTTTTAAAAAGTTCTTCAAAAAAGAACTTTACTTTTTTCAATTATTATTTAAAATTATTATTATTTTTTTTTTTACATTTCATGGTGGATTAAAATAGACATAACATGGCAAAAACTAAAAAACTGAAAAAAAAAATGTGAAGTGGAAAATAACTTCTGCTAACAGGGGACTAGGTCTGCAAATGTGATCTGTTAAATCGTCTCACGGATCAGAGTGTTTGGCATTTGGAGGTAAACAGCAGGGAGTTCAATATTCCATGTCTGCGTCACAGAGCCAAGCTACTAAACCAGAATCTCAAATTTATTTTCCTATGATTTTGTTTTATTAGTACCAACTTTACATATACTGCCCATATTGTTTAATAAAATATATAAATGTGCTGTTAATTAGCATTTAATAGGTCACAAGCAAATAAATCTAAACCCTTCCTTTATAATGACATGTATAATTATGCACAGAAAAGCTGACGACATGTGAGAATGTTTTTGTCTTCATGTCCCTCATTGAAGGAGCCTGATTTCAACGAAACCATATGTGGCTGCTTTTCGTTTAAAAGTCAGAGACAGGGAAAAAAATAAATTTCCATTACATTATCTTCACTCTCAAAATGCCACTGTTCAGACTAGCACTAGGAATCCAACAATGTGAGGTATGATCTTGTGTTATTTTTCCCAGAAAAGGTTTTCCCAGTGCTTTTGCCTGTGATAGAGAGAGAGAGAGAGAGAGAGAGAGAGAGAGAGCCACGGGGCTAGTTTATATAAGAATTGGACAAAAGTCATATACTGTATGTCAGCCCCATCTATCCAACTTATAATTTTTTTTTAAAAGTCAATTTTATATCAGATTATATTAATGAATTAATTAAATAAATAATATGCTTTTATACTTATGAAACAAACCTGGGATATTCCTTTTATCCCCTATTTGTAATAATCTTTCTTTCATAAAAAAAGATGAAAAAACATTTATTGTTCATATATATGTGTGGAGTTCAATAAAATTGACCTATTCGTATTGTATATCGAAAAAGCATATATGAACATATATGTTTGGAAGCAGATAAACTAACCTTTGACCTTAAACCTAAATCCTTAAGCACTCCCCATACTAATCACTCACTCACTCACTCACTCAATCATCATCGTCTATACCGCTTAATCCTGTATAGAGGGTGGCAGGGGGCCTGGAGCCTATCCCAGGAGACTTACGGCATGAGGCGGGGTGATTAGTATACATGCAAACTCCATGTATACAGAGGCAGGAATCGAACTCTGGAGGTGCAAAGTGACAGTGCTAACCACTAAGCCACCGTGGTGCCTCCCATACCAATTACTGAGATGATAAGACATGACATCAAAAGAATATATTCTGAAATTACCTTTTTTTGCTTTTAGCTTAGAAAATTATCTTTTCAGGGCATACACGCTGTAGAAATAGAATTAAAATCTATTGTACAACCCTCAAGTTAAATAAATCTATGATATTAAAACAGTTATCATATATGAATTGTTTTAAAGCAAAGCTGATGATCAAAGGCCAAACTTACCTCTACAATATGTGAGGAAAAACCTGCCTGTGACATCTGTAGTCCAAATGCAGTTCCATTCTGACTTGTACCTATGGTTTGCGGTATGTTATTATGAGGCTAGTCTGATACAAAATATGTAATTAATAAACTATGGATCAGTGTGCATTATGGATTAGTGTGCATATTACTGCTATCACATGCAGAAGAAGAGAATAGCAAAAAGTATGTAAACTTTTACATTTTCGGGTGAGATTGAACTAAAAGTTACCCTCCAAGCTGAAGATCTTCTCTCCCAAGGCATCCACAATGTCCTTCAGAGCAGATTCATCTGTCACACTGAAGAAATGCTCCTCAGGGTCAGTGGCAATGAATTTAATCTCTCTCAAGAATGCTTCAGGGTTGATCCCACGTCGATTGTAGTAGCCAAGCACCTGAGGACACCATCATGGAACGTGATCCTCATCCAAAGCCTCAGGAAATACCATTGTACCAAGATATATCAGACAAAACTGGTTAACTATACAGCAAATTTAGTTCTGCAAGATTACCTCTATGCTGCAGGAGTAACTGTACTGTGCAGATATTATATATATATATATATATTAAAAAATTGCAATCACCATCATTAGCCAAAAAGATCAGAACGTGAGTAAAGCTCAGCGAGATCCATAAATACTGGTGCACATACAGGAGAGAATATTTTGGTGCAAGTAACATCCTCAAAAGACACGCACTCGATCAGTGCTGAATGTAATATAACTGAAGACACATAACATTATAAAAGGTGATGATTTTGGCTCTTTAGTTTCTTTGAAGTTAGAAGTTCAGAGATCTTCCTGCAGATGAACAAGACATTGAGAAATTATGAAGACTTTAAATCAATTGACTTCTGTTTCAAAAGCCAGAGCAAAGACTGTAAGTTGTGGTTGAGCTTTCTGATGTAAGATTTTGGAACTTTGCCTCGAAGTGTAGAACAAAAACGTTATTGCAAGCGGCTCAAAGAAGAACTTTTCAAAATGTGGGTTGTTTGTGTCCTTTGTCACTGTGTAGATGAATCTCACAGCTGTGCGTAACCATTCACCATGAATTGCACAGTACATGAGTTGGTTATATTCATAAACATTTCCCATGGCAGCCTTGCAAAGGGGATGAGACAAAATGATAATGAGTAACATGTTGTCCCACTTACACACAGTTTGATCAATTTGCTAGAGAACATAAAGACTGGACTTTGTGGAGCAATGGAAAGAAGGTCATGTGGTCTGAGTCCAGATTGACCCTATTCCCGAGCATTGGTCATATATCAGGGTGAGAAGGGAAGTGCATGGGGCGGTGCAACCGTCACGCGTAGTGGACACTGTACAAGCCTCTGGAGTCAGTGTTATGTTCTGGGGTTGCTTCAGTTGGTCAGGTCTAGGCTCAGCAATGTTATGTGCAAATAAAATGAAGTCAGCTGATGACCTGAATGTACTGAATGACAGGTTATCACATCAATTAAGTTTTCAAGAGAACTGGCTCCTGAGCAAGAGAACTGAGGCAGCCAGTGTGGGATCTGGGAAGTGTATTCACAATGATTTGTACAGATAGCTGTTGAAAATTGAATATACAGTCCACTATATGTCCCAAAAGAGTAAGCCAAGAGTGTGGACTGGATTCAAGGTTTGTTCTGTTAGCAGTAGAATTTGGACCAGGTGGGTCCTGACAAGTAAGAGAGTGTGAGGTCTGCATGGCCTAGGGAGAAGACATATTTCCTAGGTTAATGTCCTATTACTGTAAGTAGGTGGAAGTGAGCAATGGTGTGGCAGGACCTCCACCTCTGACAAAATGTCTACTACTTAAATGAGAAAAACTAAACATGCACCATATTTCTTTTTTTTATCAGCTATATGTAGTTGTTTATGAGAATAAAGGAAAATTATCAAGGAATATGGCACCAAAGTAGATGTTTGTGCCTATACCATACAGTACATTAATAGCATGGCCTCAGCAAGTGGCACATTGCAATATGATAAAAAAAAAAAAAAAACCAATAGGCTTTTAGACAAAAGTAAAAAACATACTTACTGGCTAATGATAAAGAAAAAAAACCAACCAATAACACTTAAATGACTATCCAGTAAAGGATATGTGGCATTTCGTAGAAAGTAAATATGATATAAGTAGCAAATAAATTGTAGCGGTAAAGCAGACTCACAGCGATTCCATACAGTGTAATGTTGTCCTTCTCGCTGTCTTCAACTGCTTTTTTCAGGTCCGGACTATCATGTGATTCTCCATCAGTTATCACAATCATCACTTTTCTGGCATCTGGACGCCCTCCACGTTTAAATGCCTGGGAACTACGTTTGATAGTAGAAAATGATTTATTTTCACTGCCCATTACTTGCCTATATTGCCTATATAAGAATTTCAAAATCTGAAATAGTAATTAAAGCAGAATATCACAAAGGGTAAACGTTTTCAGTAATACTAAGACGAAAAAACACCGATCTGCTTTTGGTGTACCGTGCAACGTTGATCCCAAGTGCTGTGCGAGTCTCCTCTCCTCCACGCTGGATAATACTGTACGCTGCACTCACCACTTCATCAACTGTTTGATAGTCATTCAGGTGGAACTCATGAACCACTCGCTCTCCATACTGCACCACTCCAACCTGTACAGAGCAGGGCAGGTGAGACTTAAAATTCTTAGAGCCGTCATAGTGGGATCATAGGATATGTTGCTTTCCATGAACTATCACTAAGGAGTTTTTTAAAAAATTTTATTACATAATGGAAATCACATCCTATTATTAGTAGACGTTACATTTATGACTAAGTTCTTATATTAATTATCTAGTTCTATTGTAATTTGAATTAAATTGGTTGAATACACTGTCACAAAGCAGGAATCCGGATGCGGATTTGGATTCTAAAGGAGCATGCCAAGTTCAACAGAGGCAAAGAAAAACCTCCCTGAGACCCCAGGAAACCTTGAACAGTAGCAGACTCAAAAGGGAACCAATCCACTTCTGGGTGACACCCAATAGTAAGATAATAATTTATTACAGTATCTGGCTGTAGAAGAGTAAACGCAAACAAGGCTCTGAATTATGCTGACTAAGGCCTGTTGTAATATGAGGTTTGTTACAAGAAATGATCCCTAAAAGGCTACAGTTGATCCAATGTAGACCTATTTCTATAAAGCAGACCAATAAGTCTACAGTCTGGAGATCTGAGTCTAATGACAATTTTAGTAGTATACAAAAATACTAAGTGTATGGTACTGTATATGCAGTGTTTAAAACACTACAGTCATATCATACCGTACATTGTAAGTGTAGATATCTGAATTCACATCAAGCTACAAACATTTGCATGACTATGCTTCAAACATACCTGTATCTGTCCTGGACCAATAGCAAACTTCTGTAGGACATTGATTAGGAAGTACCGCACCTCAAACCAGGGGTATATAGAGTTTGATCCATCCAGCACTATGACTATATCCAAATATGTTTCACATCCTAACAGAAAAAAAATGCACTTTGAAATGGTAACTTTCAATAACTGAATATCTCCATTTAGGTAAAATTAATTAATGGCCATGCAGCATTTTCAACAAAACGAGAAATACAATCTGATAAATAAACAAAAGTTTACTCTGGAAGGCGGGTGCAATGCTGTGAGAGAAGTTAAAAGTGTTGTCAACACTGGAGCAGATTCCTGTACTGTATAAGGATGAACCACATTCGTATGACCATAATGGACCACAAGCCTAAAGTAAAAAATACACTTTGTGTCAGTCCAACAAATTAAGAGAAATAGAGCTCTATTTACCTGCACAGGTGTGAATTAATGGTGTAACACAAACATACATACAAATATGCCTATCTGCCTCACCCACTGAGTCCAACACTTTGACTGTTCCCAGTTTTTATATTTGTATTTTAATCAAAAGAGTCTGTGAATTATATTATTATGAAAATCTCACTTACCACAAAACTGTTATCCTTCGGGTTGGAGGTCAGCGACATCCCCAGTCTCATTTTGTCCTTGTGTTCAAATACATTTTTTAGGGTTGTCTCTCCTTCAGAAAAAAAAGAACAACATTCATTTAAATGAAAACAAGATTGTTCCATAAGAAGTATTGTCTTTGGTGTAAAATTAATCTTCCTCCAGGAATCCCCAGAATACCTAAGTTGAGGCGTGAACAGCTTGTCTTAGTCGAGCTACCCAGTGGGCACTTGTACACATCACCGGTTTCATTTTCTCCATTCTTCTCAAACGGAGCTCCCACAAGCAGCCTACAACAAAGCAGAGCAAAACACACCACATATGACAAATTTACTTACTTGTTCTCTTTACTATACAGGGTTTCCCTAAAGTCTCCATACATAAGGGACGTGAACACATTTTAGCAAATGTGTATGGTGGCTTAGTGGTTTAGTGGTGTGCATGGAGTTTGCATGTTCTCCTCATGCTTTGTGGGTTTCCTCTGGGTACTCTGGTTTTCACCCACAGTCCAAAGACATGCAGATTAGGCTAACTGGCGTTCCCAAATTGCCCCTAGTGTGAATGACAATCGGGCATCAAGCTGGCACCCGACCCCTTTAGTCAGTGCCACAGAAACAATGGATATATCTCCAGGATACGGAGTATTCATCATCTGATGTGGCAGATGGCACGTGAACGGACCAAATTGTGTGAGTGATGTGTGAGCTTTACTTGTGTTTTCTAATAATCTATTCCTTAAAGACTGCCATGAACTTTCCTAAATTATATTTACAGGAGAAATAAAAGATAATGAAGAATTGACTAAATCTATTTGATCTACAGTATGAATACATTTCTCTAACACTTTCGAGTGAGACACCTGAATGGCTACAGATAGTATGAGGCAGATTGAGGAGTACTTCCTCATAAATGTGAATAGGAGCAACTACACTATTAGTTCAATGGACAAAGATACACTAATCTTATTAATCGTCATGATTTCCAGCATGTCACTATCGAGTGCCAAATATTAACCTGTTAGAAAAAAAACAAGATAAAAAAAATATATTTGGCACCAAGCGGCAGCGACTAATTTCCTGGAAAATGTATCACTGCTCATAACTCCTTTATCCCTGAATCATAGGAAACCAAAACGTCACAAATCATAATACCATATGTGGTGATAAAATGTGGAGAAATGAACTAGTGAGTTTTTTAGACTCGTACATACTACAAAAATTCCTGAACCTGGTGTGCTGTCGTGGATTCATTCACATTCCTGAAGTGTCATATGCCAGGAGGTTTGCTTGCTGCCACTGTGTTAAGTTAAACTATGATGAGATGCACAGTGGGACTCTTGGGAAAAAGCAAACCACAACACATACTTTCCAGAAGCCACTAGCACTACATGAACCAAGCAGACAGGTTGCTAGACACAAGTGCAAATACTTTCCATTTATTTACCTGCAAACTTCAAAGGACAAAACATTTTGTATTCCTGTTGGAATGCAAGTTAACAATCTGGAATGAAAAACCTCAAGCTTGAAAACAGGAAGTAGGTGGCCGGCTTGAGCTGAGTGAAGTAACCCTAATTGAGTTACACAGTAAGTGTTGTCTGCTGGGCTTTATGATACACATGTGGAGCTGACTTGAAGATAATAGTTTTTAATGGTAATCAGTGGCAACAAAACAATGAAGAACTCAGAGCCCTTTGACCATGAAAACCATTTTAAAAAACGAGATTTTGCAAAAGCGTGAAAGATAAAAATAAAAATAAAAATAAACATTTACAATACTAACTTGTACATTCTTTGTGAATTTTGTGTTTATAATGAAGACAAAGAATAAATGCTATAATAATAGAAATATCAAGTTATTAAAAGGGATTTCAAAAATTTGCTTTTTTATTGCATGATTCAAAAATAAATTCAAACCTGTGTTTCAGCCCATCAATTTGTGAGCCCTGGTTTGTGTTTCTAGTTTTGGATGAAGATTAACTAAAAGTGATGCATCCAATTAGACACCATGTGGAATAAATGAGAAACTAAGTTTTGCTTACTTCTACCTGCACCTGATTCATTTAATTTTCCTAGTCTGAAATAAACATTTGTATATATACAGAATATAAAGTGTCTTGTTTTTTTTTTTTATTGTCCTCATTCACCTTACCTAGACTATATGACTCAGTTTTATTGATGTGAAATGCTTTGAATGAAATCAGGCATGGATTCTGATTGTTTGCTCAGCGGTCTCTGGCAAGACAGACCTGAGACTCCTTCCAGGAGACAGCGTTTGGGAATAAATACAAATCTTATAAACTGCTTTGAGAAATATATGACTGTGATGTATGTTTAACTGTTCAGTTCTGTTGAGAATCTATCTGAGAGCTATGCGATGAATAAAACAGCCTTAAATAATACGTAGTATATTAAAAATGCATAAAACACATTTTGATGTTGAAAGTCACAACATCTTTTTTATTAAACAAATCAAATGACACCTTAAGCTTGTTAAATTGAAAAATCTCTTGCCGTTAATATAAATGTCATTTTGCATACCAGCAGCAATAGTCACATAACTTTAACATTGAGAGATGTTATATCAATTATATCTTAGTCATATCAAACTCTGATGAATTTTCTAGGTAGCAGCACATCATTTTGCTAGATATATTACCGTGTGAAAAAAAGTCATACCATTTCTGACCAAGCGCCTCGTGTTGCTGCACTGTGTAGCCAAACTGTGTTTCTTTTGGTCCTTGGATGATCTGGGCATTCTTCGTGTCAATACTGAAGCAATTTCTGCTCCCTTAAAAGAGACATAAAATATACTCAGTAACATAAGGGCAGACTTTCCTACGTGTTCTGTGTCCTTGAGCAGATAAAATATAACATACAGTAGGAAGCCAGGCATATAGAATTAACGGTTATTTTAAAAAGTGTGGGGGGAAAAGTGTGGAATTATATATATATATATATATATATATCCTTCTGAACAGAACAGTAGTGGAAATAAATATCCTGACCTTCAGTTGGATTTGGTCTTTCATATCGTAATATCCATAAATGTTTTACCCAGTATCTGATTCAATTGTGATTCAATTGCATCTGGTTTTAATTTAAGAGTTTATCTGCAGAGGTCAGTAAAATGAGTGCAGGAAGACTTCTCCACTTCTGCCAAGTCAGGCAGAAATACCATATTTCAATAATAATTTCAAACTTCTTTTTATACAGGAAGCAATGAAATCTGAATATAGATGGAGCCGTCCATTCTCTCACTATAAAAGGTTAACTGGTCAAGATGATTCCCCATCTGGTACCATGCTGTCACTCTCTCCATTTTTGCTCTCTTCCATTCTGTCTTCATTAGTTTCATCTGCTCTCTGTCTGTCCAAGACTCCATATGCCTCTTTTAAGAAGCGTTAAAGCAATGTGTTCCAATCTTGATGAGTCTTTGAAGCACTTGTAGAACATGCCATATATATTTGTCTGATATGTGCAGTGACTCCGATGTTTTTTTCTCAAGTCTTAACTTGTTTACCAGCTCAGTACACCTGCCTTTTATTAAGCATCAGCAACCCATTAGGATCTGAGAGTGGCTATTTAGAAGGTCCTTAAATGCAAATAGTAATGTCTTTGGTAAATGACTTTTAGCAATAGTGATTAAATAACACTAGTAACATAAGGAACATCAGGTGTTTGTTACCTTTTGACAGTCTAAGCATGCTCCCAACAATCTTATCCAGTAGAGGGAAACTTCTTTGAAAAGTCTAAATTTACCATTTTGACCACAATAAATGTATTCCCACAAGTCATATGCTTAAATAGTTTCCATATATAGAAATCCTCTGATTACCAGGATTTGTGACACTTGCACCTTATACATGATTCTCAATATCTTAAATATGATAAATAACCATCAGGATTATTTTTTACACAATCTCACTATTATTGTTACTGTCGTCATGCGAGCCATTTTCCACAAAATCAGCAGCAGCAGCAGGTTTCACATGGATATTGTTTTGATTAAATCTCATCATAACACATTCTTTCTGCAGGCTAGTTCACAATCACAGACACATCACATGCCATACGCAGATACATATGTGCTCTGTCTTACCTGGGAGCAGGAAGCAGATGGAAAGTAGTATGATGGGATAATACTCCATAAGTGCGGCCAGGGATATGTGAGTGTGAGTGTGAGTGCGAGTGCGTGTGCACATGTGCATGCTGGTCCACACAAGTTGTTCTGATTGGTTTGCTAGACTCAACTGTTCTTCTGCAGCAGTTCAACATCTGAGGAGGAGTGGCTCAAGTCATCAAGGAGGTGCACTGAAAAGCTGCACATGCTAGAATGACAGCTAGGCACCCACATGCCGTGAATAAGAGAGAGAGAGAGAGAGAGAGAGAGAGAGAGAGAGAGAGAGAGAGAGAGAGAGATTTAGCTTAGGGGTGGGTGCTAGAGACATGCTATTTAGAGTGAAGTAATGTTCTGTTTAAAATCACTGCAGGTTTACCAAATTCCCGTCTCAGTGAAAAAGGAGGAAACACTTCAGATGCTCAGCCAGTGTATGCCAACCAGTCTACTGCCTTAGGCTTCACAGCTTACAGTAAACACATTGGCTACTTTCCAGAAAACATACAGTACACATAACCTCAATGAATGTGTACATACATGAACATGCATATGAAATGACAGTAACATAGCTATTGAAAAACATATTTATAATCTAATAGCATCAAAAGCATAACACCTTTTATATTTATATTAAAAAAAAACTTTAAAGTTTTTTTTAAATGCTATTTTTATTAATAATATCTGTGCAAATGAACTCGATGGTTTCATTCTCAAATCCAGTAATTCATCAAAAACAGCCCATTAGACTGAGAATGCCTGCCAAAAATTATAGTCTTTGGAAAACAAAGGAAGATCCTGGAAGCAGGAGGTAAGTCAGTAGCTGTAACCACACCAAAAGCACTGACCTTATTGTTACTGTATATTTCACAGCTGTGACTCAGGACTTAAAAAGTGTTTCCAGACTTACCTTAGCTATCAAGAGGCTTGACTTATGATCAAAGAAAGACCCATTAATTGGCCCCGAAGGCCATTAGAAAGCATATACAAAGTTTTTTTTTGGAAAAATACAACATTCTTTGTATTCAAAGGATACTCAGTTGCAACTTACACTATGTTTAGCTATTAATTACATACAGACAGATTATTGAAAGGTCTAAGGCATATTGGTCCAAGGCAAGTGGTAGGAAAAATAGTTCACATAATAAACAACAGTCAGGGCATAGAAAGATCTCAGTCAAACCACATTTAATTTCAAACTAATATATTTACTTAATATATAACTAATATATATTTGCCTTAATATGATTCAGTAGGTTCAACAAATTTATCTTAAGGTGGCTTGTACAATGACTTTTGTAGTTTTCGAATTTTCACAAACAGTAATGTGTAAACGTCGGTGCCCCTTTTTTAAGTGTATGTGTTTTTGTGTAAAAAACATAATACAAATCATTTCATCATAGCGTGATTTTGTATAACATTTAATGTTTTTTCATTGATTTTTATTATTATTATATTTATTTTAATTTAAAAAATCATTATTTTTGCATAAAATTAAAAAAGACAATAATACCATTCACACATGACTGTATGCTACAGTAGGAAAAAATTATGGGGGCAGAGTGGATCAGAAATTTGCATGGTCACCTTGCACGTCCTGGGCTGGGGGTTTGAATGTTGCCTCCAGTTTGAGTTCGGAGTTTGCATGTTCTTCTGTGCTCTGTGGATTTCCTTGGGTACTCTGGTTTTTCTGCCACAGTCCAAAGAAATCCATTATATTAGCGCTTCCAAACTGCCTATAGTATATGAGTGGGACTGTCTGTACTTCGTTATGATTTGGCATCCCATCCAGTATGTTCCACCATGCGCAGTGAGATCATTGGAGTTGGCTCTAGGTCATCTTTGACCATATGCACTGCAAGCTGTATGGAAAGTGATTTAATAAGAATATGAATAATGAAGAACAAGAATGCATTTAAAAAATATATACAGAAGTATAATGACTTAAAAAATAACAATAATAAATAAAATACCAAAGTGCTGCATGCAGGCTACAAAATAGTGGAAAGATGGAAAAATAAGAAACATTAATGTAAAAACATAGCACAATAACTGTCATAATAAATCTACTGTATACACTGTATGTATAAACAGTGTAGATATGTTTAGATATGCCCTATAGTATAATTTTTAATGTTGCTTTATAGCATTTATAAAATCCAGCCCACCACTTCCACCTGCATCTTTACTTTACACTAACCCATTTAATGTAGAAAAGGAGTATGCATAGTACAGACCAAAAGTTTGGACACTTTATTGTGTTAAGTCTCTTCTGATTGTTGCCTGTCCTTAGCAGTGGTTTCCTAGCAGATATTCTACCATGAAGGCCTGATTCACACAGTCTCCTCTTAACAGTTGTTCTAGAGACGTGTCTGCTGCTAGAACTCTGTGTGGCATTGACCTGCTCTCTGATCTGAGCTGCTGTTAACCTGCGATTTCTGAGGCTGGTGACTCGGATGAACTTATCCTCCGCAGCAGAGGTGACTCTTGGTCTTCCTTTCCTGGGGCGGTCCGCATGTGACTGACTGACCTTCATTTCTTAAAGTAATGATGGCCACTCGTTTTTCTTTACTTAGCTGCTTTTTTCTTGCCATAATACAAATTCAAACTCTTTGAATGAGAAGGTGTGTCCAAACTTTTGGTCTGTACTATGCATACTCCTTTTCTACATTAAATGGGTTAGTGTAAAGTAAAGATGCAGGTGGAAGTGGTGGGCTGGATTTTATTATATAAATGTCTATAAAGCAACATTAAAAATTATACTATAGGGCATATCTAAACATATCTAAACATCTATAGGGCATATCTAAACATGTATCTAGACACACACACCCCACACACACATTATTTTATTGTATATTAATACTAATACTAATGTACTGAAATTATGACAGCACAAATATGGAATTATGTAGACAGCAAAATGTGTTTAACAATCTAGAATATGTTTTATATGTTTGATATAAAAAGGAGCCACCTTTTGCTTTGATGGCAGCTTAAATGGATTTAGATTGGGCGATTGTAGAGGCCAGGTCATCTGATGCTGCACTCCATCACTCTTCTTCTTGGACAAATATCTCTTTCTTAACCTAGAGGAGTGTTTGGGATCATTGTCTTATTGGATCAATTCTTCTTGGTATGCTTGCTTGTTTTTGAAGGAACTTGGCAGGTACCTGTAGGTTATTCCAAAATTTTGGGAAAAATAACAACAGATTTTCAGTGGATGTAGGCTGCCTCAAATCCTTCTGTCTATTTAAGGAATCCCAGAGAGACTCAGTGATGTTGAGATCAGTGCTCTGTGGGGGCCAAACTATCATTTCTAGGACTCCTCGTTCTTCTCTATGATGAAGATAGTTTTTAATGACACTGGCCGTATGTTTGGGTCCTGCTGCATTCATTATTGTTCCGCTCTCTGGCCCTTCGGCAAGCAACCAGCACAGACGAATATTTAACATTTGGAATCATCAGTCCAGAGGACCTGCTTCCATTCTTCTGCACCCTAGTTCCTATGTTTTTGTTCACAGTTGAATTGCTTACCTTGATTCCTCATCAGTGGTATGGCTTTTGGGCGACAATTCTTCCACATCTCCTGATGTCAAAGTGAACTAAGCATGGTGTGTCTTTCATCAGCTGCATGATGTTTCCTTGGCATCCACAGGCCTCAACATTGCCCGTTTCTTTGTGTTCCTTCAAAATAGATTGAACAGCACATCTTAAAACCACAGTATGCTTTGAAATCGTTGCTTGGGAGAGACCTTGCTGACGCAGTGTGTATAATATATTGTGCATATACTGTGTAATAGGCAATAAATAAATTTTTCTTAGGTTAAAAGAGGAGAATACAAAACCATAATTAAGCTGAATCAAACAAAGAGAAATTTCAACAGCTCTTTTACTGCTCAATAGAGTCAAACAGGTGGCAAGCTGGTCTGGACAGCAGTTATAGACTTCATGCCAGACTGAAATATTTCTGAAGCTAGCAGATTTAGGGTCACAAGTGTTTGCTAACCCAGCTCAGTTCTTTCTCAGTTTACCAGGAATATAAATAGGCCAGAGAGTTGGGGTAAAAATACCACATGCACAACTGTAAAACTGAGCTGGTCAACATACCCCAGTGAAGTGCTACAAAAACCTACTACAAGTGCTTATTAAATTTGGTGACATAATGCAATCATTAATGTATTTTTAGCACTGTGTTGTAATGAGTTCTTTAAACTCTTTCTGGAAAGTACATTAAAGGCTTTTAAATCAAATTTTATTTATTTGGTTGTCACTGAAATAAAATATGCTTACAGTGTGCAACAATTTAGCAACCCCAAAATTGCGGTCATACTTAATTGGTGTAACATTTGAATGAATCCTAATACAAAGTAAACACAGCAAAACATTCACACTTGTTAGAATAGTTGCAAGCTGTGGGAAATCAGACAGTAAATACAGACAGAACACACACACAAGCGCACACATGCAGGCGCACACACACGCACACACCACACACACCACGTGCACACTGTCCGACAAAGCATGCACAGATGAGTACTTCAGGAACCAACACAGACAGATCTCTCTGATATAAATAAATAGAAAGGTTGAGGCACAGTAAAATAATTCTGACATTATTTTTTAAATATATAGCTTTAAAATGTGAAAGTGCTTTTTTTTCTTTCTGTTTTTGCTTTTTATATTATAATGGAGTGCTCATGTGTTTTGCAGCAAGCACATACAGGATTTTGGAACAGCAAGTGAATCTGATATACAGTGAATAAGTATACATACATCCACACATCCACACGAGGGCAGCATAGGAAAAACAACATAAAAAGTAATCAACCATTTACTGTGGTAGTTGGGCAGTATTGGAATTCTGTGCAAATAATTTCAGTTAAATGACTATGCAATATAGTGCTCAAGTTACTACACATAATTTATTAAAATTCATTCACAAATTAAGACTTTGACAGTACTTAAAAAAATAAAAACAGATGTTGGTCATTTGCATTATTATATTCTGCTCAGCACAAGCTTAAAACCCAAATTATTAAGCCTAATATTGTGTAGGTTCTCCTTTTGCTGCCGGGGCAGCACTGGACACTTGGGTCTTGACAAGAGCTGTGGTGGCTGGTACTGGAACTTCAGGAGCAGTGCCTTTGGACGCTGTGGGTTGAGGCGTGGGGAGTCCATGGATCGGACTTGTTTGTCCCACACATTCCATAGATGCTCAGCCGGAGGGAGATCTGGAGAATTTGGAGACTGAATCAACAACCTTGAACTTTTTTGCCTTCTAAGCCCCAGATGTGTTCTGACAGCTTTCTATCATGGCCAGCACTACCGGAACACAAATTTCCACGACAAAATTTCACCTCTCTGTAATTCAATGTTTACTAATCAAAAGTCAGAAGGTTATCTATGATTATATTTCTAGAAAGAGAATATTATTTCCAGATATTTGCAATCTTCCTATTAAGTTGTGTAGAAGATGTGCAGTCCATCAGATGGAGTTATATCATCATCAACATTCCTGCTTTCGCCTTAAAAGCCTGCAAGGAATACACTTACTGAGCACTTTATCAGAAACATTATCCTAATATTGGTAAAGGCCCCCCATTGCTCTGAAAAACAAAACAGAACAAAAAAAATTGTTCTTCATTCCAGGAGATGTTGAAAACATTCCTTTGAAAGTCTGGCCCACGTTGACATGAATGTATTAACACAATGACCTCAACTCCTACATATTTTTCAGGCTGTAAATCTCTCACTCTATCACATCCCAAAGGTGTTTTTCTGGATTCAGGTCTGGTGGCTGGCCACAAAACAACTAAAGAATACTGAACTTATTTTCATGTTTGTGAACCCA
Source organism: Clarias macrocephalus (assembly GCA_011419295.1). Taxonomy (NCBI): domain Eukaryota; kingdom Metazoa; phylum Chordata; class Actinopteri; order Siluriformes; family Clariidae; genus Clarias; species Clarias macrocephalus. The sequence continues at coordinate 104,360 of JAAGKR010001380.1, forward strand.
AACTGTGATGACTTTGGATTTGAGACATGGTGCTTTATCATGCTGAACATAGCAATTAGAATGTGGGTAAATTGTGGTGATGCACATGGTCAGTCACAATCCTCAAATAAGTTGCAGGATACAAGCAATGATTGGTTGGTATTAATGAGTTAATTAATGAGATTACCAAATCCTGACTCTACCATCCATGTGCTTAAACAAGATTTATCAGACCATGTTACATTTTCAACTGTCAGCTTTCTATTTTAGGCTGACAGAAGTGGAATGAGCACCCGTACATATAGGAAAAAAGTGGTATGTAAAAACTAAATCAAAGGTTTGTACAGTATATAATTTATCTTTTTTTATACTAAAGTAAATATTTCATGGGAGTTTTAATAATTAAAATGTTTTCGGCTTTGTATTAAGATAAAGCTCCCCCCCCCCCCCCTTTTTAGACCATTATAGATATGTTATGTATTTAAGGTTAGGGAAGGGATTCTCAAGGACATCAATCTTTATCTTTAAGTAAACTGTAAAAAGATAAATACCTGCTAGATTTGCTATAGAATGCTTTTCCTAAAATAGTGATGTAGTGTAATTACACCGTCTGCACACCATGATATTCCATTCGATCATCTTTGGCATAGATGAGAATGCACAATGTGGTGGTCATTTCATATGTGAAAGTGATTCCTAATGTTCAAAGAAGCACTACAGTATACTACAGGCCTGTGAAAGAAAAGAGTCGGTCTCATCAATTTTAGAAAATGGCTGTCCTGTAAAGCTGTCCTGATGGTGAATCCTAATTTCGGAAAATCCTCACAGAGACAGAGAGTTCACAGTCCGAAACAGCTCTGAGACAAAATGGTGTCCAATCAAGCGCTCAGTAAACCCAGTGTAGCGTTATCTTCCCCCCTACGTCTTCCCCAGGGCTGCCTTTAAACGAGGACAGCTGACCCCACTATGCCATCGGGATTCCCCTCGCGATTTGAAGTAGCAGTGTCGCGAGAGTAAAATGCAGAATCTTTGTTAGTTTTTTAATGCTTTACATTGTATATTTATATCAAAGGTGTCCTTTGTCGGACTTCAAAATCCGACATACAAACACTTTTGCAAGTCAGGGACTTGCTGTATTTCGCAATTTGTTTTCTGGAATATGCTTGTTCCCAACAGGGATAAAAAAAAGAATAATACATTTAAGTGATCACCTAGTCATTCAGTACATTCAGATGACATCTCTCATTTTATTGCCACATAACCTATCTGCTGAGATTTGACCAAATGAAACAACCCCAGATCATAACACTGTCTCCAGACACTTGCATAATGGGTACAATGTATAATGAGTGCATCACTTCACTTCATGCACTTCCCTTCTTAACCTGATGCACCCACTGCTCTGTCCAATTTTGGAGCTCCATTGATCAATTCTCAAATCTTTATGCTCCCAAACTTTAGTCTTGTTTGTGACTAGACTCATTAATAAAGAGTTTTCTTTTGGCCTCACGGCTGTTTAGTCCCAATCCTCTGAGTTTTTGTCACATTGTATGTAGAAATACTGTTACCTTTACTAATAGACAAAGTTCTGATTTTTAGTGTCAATTTTATGTTGCAACTTCACCAAGCATTTAACTGACCTCTTATTACGGTCATGTTACAGTCAAGTTTTTTCTTCTTACCACATTTCACATCACATTCACAGTTGACAGCACTATCTTTTCCAGGTTTACTTACAGGTTTTATGTGCTGGACTGTTCTTAACCCGATTCCAGTATTTTTAATGTTGTCTCCACTTACAGTAGATGCTTTCTTTTCTTAAAGCAGGCCATTCATTTTAAACAGATAAATTATTATTTTTTGGCCAAGCAGTAAATCCTAATGCAATTCTAACTTTCTTCCTCTTTGTTTTCCCAAACTTTGTTGTATTTGCCTTTTTCTCTTTTTTTTGGCAGGGCATGAATATGAGTCATTATAATGATATATGAAAATATCTGCTTTAAACCCCTTCACCATCCAGCACCATGAAGAAATGAAAGAAAAGCAAAGAGTTTTTAACTTTTAATAGTCCAAAAGCAAGTCCAGTGTCAATACATGCTGTGTGTGTGTGTGTGCCAACATTTTGCATGTGACCAAATCCAATGATGACTGTGTCGCTAAATTATTTTTGCAAGGTACAGTATAAGTAGCACAAATTGGGATTAATAAAGTTCTTTGAATCTTGAATCTTGAAATTGTATATAAATGTACATGCCTATAATTCAGCACTAATTACTTACAAAGATTAATCAAATAATTAAAAAGCAACTAAAAAGTATGTCTTTTTTTCAAGTTCAAGTAATCAGATATCATAATCCACCAGCAGAGGGCAGTGGGGTTTCATAACTTCCTTAACTAACATCTGAGTTAGACTTAAACCCAGTTTATATAATTTGTAGATCCAATAATATATATATTTTTAACTGTACTCTATCAGAACATATTTCCAACACAGTACAAACATGTTGACCAAAGTGTGTTCAGCAGAGCACAGATTTAAGAGATATAGATATGTTCACATAATTCACATTAATTAAACAACATAAACAACATTAATAGTAATTTTCATTAAGATCAAGTTTAGGATCTTATCATAGAGAGAAATTATTAATAAGTAAAAAAATTTAGGGGAATATTATATTTATATAATATTCCAGAGAACCTTGCAGAAAATGAGCTCTTTTTAAAGAAAAACATTTTTGAATACTTACTGTACATTTTCCAGAATGTTCCAGGGAGTTCCTGGTGAAACCATTTTTTTTCTGATTGGCTTTATATGATGCGAAGGATTGTCCAGGGTGTACCCTGCCTTGTGCCCTAAGTCTTCTTGGATAGACTTCAGGCCCCCCTATAGGATAAAGCGATATAGACGATGAGTGAGTGATATACAGCTTTAAAGGACAAATTTGTTTCTTGGTACTTACTTGTTATGTAACACACCTGGATACTACATGAAGATGAAATATATATATACTGTAAATGTATATTAAATCCATCTCAATCAAGGAGTAAAACATAAAATATATTTTTACATTTGTTTACACTAAATGCTTGGTGGCAGTCAAGAAGAAGGGTCAAGAGGTCAAGCTCCAGCTTTTCCAAGCTGCCACTGTTTATCCATCCATGGCATTTATTATTCTCTGCTGACTCTTTGTTCTGACTACCTTACAAGTTAGAATATGCGAATAAAAGAATTTCACTGTGCTGAAATTAGGAACGCCATATTATTAGGTGTTTGACCCCCTTTCGCCTTCAGAACTGCCTTAATTCTACATGGCATTGATTCAACAAGGTGCTGAAAGCATTTTTTTAGAAAGGTTGGCCCATATTGATAGGATAGCATCTTGCAGTTGATAGAGATTTGTGGGATGCACATCCAGGGCATGAAGCTCCCGTTCTACCACATCCCAAAGATGCTCTATTGGGTTGAGATCTGGTGACTGTTGGGGCCATTTTAGTACAGTGAACTCATTGTCATGTTCAAAAAACAAATTTGAAATGATTCGAGCTTTGTGACATGGTGCATTATCCTGCTGGAAGTAGCCATCAGAGGATGGGTACATGGTGGTCATAAAGGGATGGACATGGTCAGAAACAATGCTCAGGTAGGCCGTGGCATTTAAACGATGCCCAATTGGCACTAAGGGGCCTAAAGTGTGCCAAGAAAAGATCACCCACACCATTACACCACCACCACCAGCCTGCACAGTGGTAACAAGGCATGATGGATCCATGTTCTCATTCTGTTTACGCCAAATTCTGACTCTACCATTTGAATGTCTCAACAGAAATTGAGACTCATCAGACCAGGCAACATTTTTCCAAATTGTAGCCTCTTTTTCCTATTTGTAGTGGAGATGAGTGGTACCCGGTGGGGTTTTCTGCTGTTGTAGCCCATCCGCCTCAAGGTTGTGCGTGTTGTGGCTTCACAAATGCTTTGCTGCATACCTCGGCTGTAACAAGTGGTTATTTCAGTCAAAGTTGCTCTTCTATCAGCTTGAATCAGTCGGCCCATTCTCCTCCAACTTCTAGCATCAACAAGGCATTTTCGCCCACAGGACTGCCGCATACTGGATGTTTTTCCCTTTTCACACCATTCTTTGTAAACCCTAGAAATGGTTGTGTGTGAAACTCCCAGTAACTGAGCAGATTGTGAAATACTCAGACCGGCCCGTCTGGCACCAACAACCATACCGCACTCAAAACTACTTAAATCACCTTTCTTTCCCATTCTGACAATCAGTTTGGAGTTCAGGAGATTGTCTTGACCAGGAGGACCACACCCCTAAATGCATTGAAGCAACTGCCATGTGATTAATGCAATTATCTAATCAACCAATGAGAAATTGAACAGGTGTTCCTAATAATCCTTTAGGTGAGTGTATACTGATTATATATAATATATAATATCTATGTATATACCTTTAGGTCTGGAAAAAGTACCACTATGAAAACACCCTGATAATCTGATACTAACTGGCTACTCAGGAACATCCTTGCTAGTTATCAGTACATCTTTTCAGTTAATCATTTGAAAACCTTAAATTAAAATTTGATAAAAGTTTAAATTTGTGAGAAGATTTACTTCTCTTACATAATTCACTTCAGGTGCACAAGGACAAAACCATTCCTGTAAACCTTGAGGCAATTTTTTTTTTATTAAGGTCATCATTCCAAATTATGTAGTAATGATGCAGCCAAGCAGAGATATGTTACAAAATTGCTGTTTTCAACATTTTATAAAAAGCATGGATAAAAACACATAGTATGGTGAGAAAAAAAGAAAAGCCATAAAATAGTGCATTCAGAATGGATAGAATACAGAAACAAATTAAAAGCAGGAACAGGAAAGGAACAAGTGCTAGTGGCGTAGACGAGTGCGTCGGGTACGAGAAATGGGTGTGGTGACTTTCGGAGTCTCACTCTCTGCCATGACAGCATCTAGGTTTAAAAAAAATAAAAAGGAACAGTTAAAATGTTTAATGGGCAAAAAAATAAATAAATAAATAAAAAGTACCTGTAATGTCTGTCAAAACGCATACTTCTCAGCAAACAATACAGAATTTCAATGAATGTTTGTAGTGTCATTACAAGCCAAAATTAAAGTCTCTATGTTTTGAAATGGTCATTTGGCTCATCCTCTCAGACGCTTTTGTTTGTACAAAGTTCTCCAAATGTTTAGCAGGTCTCGTCCTGCACACATTTTGGGGATGGTCCCAGACAACTAACCATAAATTCTCATCTCACATTTCAAAACTGAAGGAGTATTTAACCATTTTAAAATCAACTCAGGTGCTTGTTCAGTCCCTTGGCATTTTTATACTGGATTACTACAACCAGCACCCACCCACCCTAGTGGTACACTCTTCACCTCCAAGTGAGCAGTGCACCTCAAAGCCTCAATCACTGCCCACTTACTGACTCACTGCCTCTCTAGATTAAAGACCTACCTCTTCACCATGCACTAAAACTTGAACTTTTCATTTTTAGTTATCCTCCTCTTGTTTCATTTATCATGTACCAAACTCCACAAAATAGTCATAGGTTGACTGCACTTTTGAACCAGCATTAAGATGTTATTAAGACTATAAAAACTTTCTGTAAGTCTCTTTAAATGAGTCTAATTTATGCAGTAAACTCTAATGAGACTCTACTAAAAGCTTGTTTTGAGCTGTTTTTCAATTGTCCACTCGACTTTTTTGCTTTTGTATGCGTTTAAAAAAAAATTTTTTTTAGAGCAAATACCTCCTGTCTTTACTCTTGACTGGTACTAGGTTGTCAGTCACAAGTAGAGGGAATTCAGCTTCAACAGGGGAAAATTTTTTATTTTATATATAAAAAAACATATATATAATTTAATGCCATGATGGATCCACATTCTTCCTTACTGAGTCGACATAGGCAAGCTGCATATTAATGCGTCACAGCATACAGGCCATCAAGGCCAGGTGAACATTGCTGTGTTTTGAAGCAAGGCTCTAACATGTTGAAGATTGTGGAGAGAATGTATAGAAAAATTTATAGATACATAGCTAATCTCAGATTCCAACACAATCTTATAGAGCATCTAATGAGAAACCAAACTGAAGTACAGGTTTTCCAAAAGTGACAAAGACTGGTGCATGACACTCCCATCTCACCTTCCTCCTCCTCTCCTTCATCACTGCTAAAGGTGATTGTTGCTTTGGCACGAGCCCGAGAGGGTTTGGGGGTCACCAAGTCACTGTCATCCATCCTGGACTTTCCACGAGCTGAAATGAGACAGTCCCCCCCCCCCCCAAAGTTAACATGATGATGATGATGATGATGATGATGATGATGATATGTAGAAAGAATGACAGTAGAGCCATTGTAGCAGGTAAAGCAGACCATTAGACCCAAAAATTCATCACAACAGGCAACATTCCCCCACCCCCTGCCCCCCTCTCAGATGCCGGACATGATTACACTGTCTGTACAATTTCTTCATGCTGCAAGCGTTTTAATCTCTTGGATCTGCACTAAAATAGGCAGCATATTTATCAGGCATTCAGACATGCAGAAATAAGCCGCTGTCGGCATGTTTATAAATAGATCAGGTGCACACAGTGAGTGTGTGAGAAGAATTACTGTGATAGACAGCAATGCGTCATGTTACCTCGTGTTGTCCTGCGAGCACTCTTGGGCACAGGAGTGTTTTTCTTCTCCTCTAGATGCTGCTCTCGTTCCTCATTTTCCACATTCTCCAGACCTTTTGTATGCACTACTGTTAACTTCTTCTCAAACTCCTCTATCTGAGCCTGTCAATAGAGGACAAAAAGGATGTATTCAATTAATAAATCTCAGCATAAGCAGAATAATAAAGATGCATCAAATCAAACTGACATTTTACAAACAAATAAAATGTTTGTAAAATACATTGAAGGTAGCGGAGCACTAGTAGTACACAGCGAGATGCTCTGCAGTGCCGTCTTAGCACCATGGTACTGGTAGAATGTTTCGTTTTATTGAGTACTGAACAATATACAACTGAAATGACAAAAGCCTACATTGACTGGTAATCATTGCATTGCAATAATTAATTGGTACTAAAACAATATACCATCTTAACCTAACAAAACAATTTTAAATGGTAAAGTGAAATGCATTCAAATATTGAGCAGCTGATCAATTGTAAAAAATAAACCCCTCCCCTGCTGGTGTGAATTTGCTCATGTCTGATAGGCCTCTGCATAAATATGCCTGTGTGACGTTTACTGTACTTTAAGTTGAGGCTTGGCTCTGCGGCGGAGTTTGGCCAAGATGGAAAGCAGAGGTTGGTAAACTGCATCTTCTGTAAGTTTATCGCTATAACACTCCCAGCACTCCTGCAGCTTCTTAAAGCCTCGCTCACACATGGAGAGTAGTGACAGAGATACAGCCAGGTCTGCCCACTGTCGCTCCGTCCTGAACAAAATCAGACATGTAGACAAAAGTTTATCTTTAGTAAAAACCCCGAAACAAAAGCAATACAGTTTCTAACTAAAGCAGTCACATTATTATGAAACCGATATACTTGTATATACTGTATATACCGTAAATAATGCATTATTTTAACTACTCACTTTGCAGTTCTGAAACGCTGACAGAGCTTCTCCACCAAACTCTCAGTCTGCCTTTCCTTAGTTATGTAGGAAAAGAGTTGCCTATGAGAAAGGGAAAGAAAATTTATCAACTGAATATTTACAAGAATATTGACCAAATATCAAATAAATTTATTCACTTCATAATGGTGCTGAAGTCCTCTTCTTTCATGCCCCGCTCTGGATCTGACAGTCTGCTTATAATGTCTGGCAGCAGATTATAGATAGCATTATCCTGAAAGAGGAACGCATTAACATGATTAATTAATCTTATTTTCTCTGTTATGCACAGCTTACTCATTTCATATCAAAATGTAAATGTAATTCAAAACAACAAACTGGCCCAATGTTAAAAGGCATTTCTTATTCATCTAAAATTATCTTACCAAGTAAAACCAAAAAAAAAAAAAAAAAAAAGTTATTACCTTTCCAGCCAGTTCATTGAAGAAGTTAACTGCAAGGTTAGCAATATGTGTCTCAGGGTCAAGCAGGAGAGCAGCAACCTCACTGACCTGACCTTTGACCTTCATCACATCCTTTAGCACCAATTGGGTCAGAACTGTGATGGCAGTCAGGCGCACTGACACATTTTCATCACACAGCCTTAAAAGAGAAAATGCAACATGGAATGATGGTTTTCACAATGCTTTACGTTAAGCACAAAAAGATCTTACTTTGTGGGATAAAATCTAGCAGCAATATAGCAAACTATACCGCCATGGCAGTCAGCAGGATGCAGGCCTGCATGGACACCAATTAAGCAACATAGCATACCTAGCGTACAAGTTGGGGGTCCAGGGTTCCAAAATATTAGGGAACCGAACCGTCAGGTCTCCGAGGGCAATGATGGCGTTTGCTCTGACGACTGGGAGAGGAGATTTCTCCAACACGGTGAAGAGTAAACGGATATTATCCTTACACACTGCTGGGCTGTTGGTGTAGTAACATTAGTAATTACTTAGAATTAAAACTAATCAAACACAAGCAGGATTTAACCTTCACATTAATATAATCGAAGGTTATTCTTGACTTTTTCCTTCGCTATTTAGTAAATTAGCTGCATTAAACAGGGTTTCACTTTCAAAGAGTTAACCCAGAAACGACATGGAACAGCCAGCAACCACTTTTTTAAACATCTGTAAGCTGTATAGTGATGAAAGTTTAATACAATTCGTGGTTTACCTGATCATCATGAACTGGGAGAGGGCGAGACAGGCAGCAGTGGTGAGCTGGGTGTGAGAATAGCGACCAGGTGAGCTGCACACCTTCACCAGCAAAGGCAAAAATACACTGAGCATGTTCCCTTCTGTACACACAAAAGAAAAAAGAGAATATTATGACAAAAAACAAACAAATGTTTCAGATTATTACCAGAAATTACAAACTTTTGATTAAAAAGGAGAATTGCTCTTACCAGCCAACAGTTCTGTTTCACAGATTCTACGTATGAATTCTGCCTCTGTGTCCTCTGCTGAAGCACCCGTCAAGCCAAGCTCCTCTTCAACACAACTGTCATTGGGTTCCTGCCACATGTGATGCAAATAAGTTAGAAATTAGAAAAATCTGCCTGCAATGAAATCAGTAGTAGTTTGTGTAAAACTGTTCACTTTGAATCGACCTTGTTCTTGCTGACGGGCCCCTTCTCCTTCTCCTCTTTCTCCTCCTTCTCTCCTCTCCGCCGCCGAAGCTCACTACTCACACTTCTCTCCAGGTGAGACACTTGCCAGAAGGCCACGAAGCCGCACAGGGAGAGTAGCTGTGCCAGACCAGCACAGTTTACTATATACATAGTGAAAAAAAGAAGACCAAGCATTAGGAGAAGGCGGGGGGGTTGGTTGGTTATCGTGAATAGGATAAGTCCATGTACCTTTCTGTTCCTGGGAGTCCTGGGAGCCTTCTGACATTTGTGACTGCTCTCCACCCTCAGTAATTTGCTCCAGCAGGAGGCGAGCAGAGCGCTGGAGTAGGCAAGCACATAGCTGATCTGGTGACTCGGCAAGGAAGTAGATGAGACGGACTGCCTGCTCCATGAAGGTCTGCCAGTGAGGGTCGGACAATATCACTCCTACACAGAGGACAAGGTGATATTCACTGCCTGGTGTTTCATTGCATTTATTTATATAAGAAATACTTTATAATTTCTTATATACATATATTTTTACCCTTTACTACAAGAACTTTGGTAACCAAAACAACATCTCTTGTGTAAGCTTTTTATATTCTGCGTTTCAGATAGCAACTAGAAAATGCACAGGGTGTACCATCAGCAACAGCCTGGGTCAGACAGCTAAAGAGATGGTGGTCCATAGGAAGTCTGAATGCAGGTCCTTTAGATTGCTACAACACAAAGAATGGTTACTTTTTAAAAAAAATTTATACACAACATACAGTCAATTCTTGCATGCTCACATGCATGTTTTATGGTATATGACAGTTACATGTTAACATACCCTTATGTGGTCAGTAATATTGGTGATGGTGATAACAGCGTCTCTGGCCAGCAAGTAATCTTCGGTCACCTTCTCTCCCAATGCAACAGAGCAGAGTGTGTCCAGGTTACCAAGTACAACTTCCCTCTCAGCTCTGCGTACAAAAAGGAACACGAGTAAGGTCCAAGGTCCCGGTTTAGCTATATTATGGAACAATGAAGAGTCTTGTGTAGACTTGATGCAACTTATTTTAGATTATTCCTTCCAAATTTCTGTTCTGACAATGCATAACGTAAATGCAGTTGCTCTACATTTCTTGTTCATTTTGCTCTGCAGTCAATATAAAATGTCTTGATAAGGGTTTTAAAGCCTTGAACTACTATAACATGCATGTTTAACCAAACAAACTGACATACAGCGCATCTTCACACAAGACTTGTCCCTCACCGTGCGGCCATGCCAAGCAGCAGTACTGCAGCTCTCCTGTGCAATGCTGAGGTTTCCCTCTTTCCTGAAAATCTTTCCCAAAGCACCTGCACCACAGATGCCTGCAAAGCACCCTCAGTGCTGAAAAACTCTTGCACCTGCAAATAAAAAGACAGTCAGTGTGGTGACTTGATCTTTTCAACACACTTAGTACAAATTTCACGGATGGCATAGCACACATTTATACCATTATTTCATCAGTCATGGCCTTTTATCCTCTATACTGCAATGCATTTTATTCCTTTATTTTATATGGATGATTTTTTAAAGTAATACACTTGCATTGGTCAATCTCTTTTGTACGACATGGGTGATTAATCAATGGATATCTTTTTATATATATATATATATATATATATATATATATATATATATATATATATATATATATATAATATGACTCTATAGTATGTTTTTAAATGTTTAATAACATTAAGTACTATATAAATAGTTGGATTAATGGATTATTATAATTTTTATTTATTTATTTATTTTTGTCTGGCGGCAGTGATCATGCCTTTACTCTGGTAAACACCTAATGACAAATTTTAAACCTTCGACCAAAAATGATGACCACACCTCTTCCAAGTTCCAGTTTCTTGAACTGCTTTTTGTCACCTGAATGTAAGGTCCTATCTTTTACTGTATTCCGTCTCAAAACTGCATGAATGGAATAAACATAAAGCCTTTGTACACTATGTGCTAAGAATAGAATATGGGATTATTGGATTATTATTGAAATTATTACAGCAATAATAAAAATGATTAATAAACCAAATGTCTACGTATTATATGTACTATATAAACGATTGTGGGAGCGGGGCCGTGGTAAGAGGTGGGTGAAGCCATCATGTGACATGTAATATTTTCCACCTGTGGCAAGCTTTGTTTTGTGTGACTCTCTGTGTTGGCAGAAATAGGCTGACCTGAGAGAACCAGCACCCTGAGCAGAAAGACCAAAAGTGTGTGTGTGCTGAAAAGCAACGTTTAATTCACGACGGGTCATAACTACAATATACATACAAATTACATAAAATGATTACTATATGTGGTATAACAC